>CAUYPK010069686.1:0-64548 GCA_963574355.1 Loris lydekkerianus | reverse complement strand
CTTGGCACAATAACTGGGAGAATGCCAGGAAGGCTGTGTTGACCAGTGTGATGAAAATGTGTCAAACGGTATATGAAGCTAGTGTATGATGCCCCATGATCATATCAATGTACACAGCTATGATTTAATAAAAAAAAAAATGGTGATAAAAACACAATGTATCAAAATTTGTGGGATGTTGCTAAAGCAGTTCTTAGAACTTCACAGTGTAAAACTTTTTGTGTTAGTAAAGAAGAACCCTTGGATTCTTCTTCATATTATATTGATTAATATTAGTGTTTTTTCAAGCCTTATGTAGTTTTTGTCATTGCTGTTAATTTTTTTATTCAAGTGATATAAATCTTTGTTATTTGCTAAATAACACAGCACTAAGTTTTCGTTTTATTCACCTACACATGGCTGCTGATCAAATGTGCTTTGAAAACTATATCTTACGAAATGGCAGATATTTGGTGCTGCTCTTCCTTGTGCAAGTCTATCTTCTCTTCCTATTGTTCGCTTCTCTCATACTCTGGATTTTCATGCTGTATTCATCTTACAGTTCTGCTAATTCTGTTCCTGTCTCTGTTCTCATATAGGGCTTCGTTTGAGATTGTTATCCAGTATTGTCTTAGAACTAGCTTGTATCAGCTAATGAGAACCAATTGTTAAATTTGCAGGAGCTTTGCAATGTGATTTTAATCACAACCATTGTAAAGAATCAAATTTTATGAACTAAAAATTATTTATATTTAGAACAAAATATCTTAAATGCATGACTGCTTCATTACTGTATAACATTTTACTATTTTTTATGCTCTTAAGATTATTTATATATATTGTGTATTTATGTGAAAAATCATATAATGATATGCTAGTGCATATCTTTTTTATTAGTGACATCATGCTGGTAACTCGAAATTGACTGTGGCAGGAGTATTTGCACCACGGAAGTCTATCTGAAAATGCTACAAATCAGGACTTAATTTATTCTTTTTGTTAATTACATGCATTAATGATAAGTAAAATTTACAGTATGTTTCATCTGTAGTTGTTACATTCTAAAAAGCATCTCTCACGTGAGAAATAGTCTTCCAGTATTTGCAAATGATTATAGTAGAACTTCTGTAAGTTGACCACCCAAGGGACTGTAACAAAGTGTTTTATGTACAGAGGAGGTCAACATAAGGAACAAGACCTACTGTATATGTAGTACATGTGGTGCATGCCCAATCTATGGAAATTAAATCAACTTATGGAAGTGGTCAATGTAGGGAGGTGGTTAGCTGTATTTGATTCAACAAGAACTCATTCATGTCATTGATGAATGGGTGAAATTCCAACATCATTGTTTCACTTTGTGAATATTAATGAACATAAATTAAATATCCATCAACCTTCCTATTGAAACTATACACATTCATGGTGACATGAAGAATTCCTTTGCTGAATCAAGTAATAAACAAACATTTATCATCTTCTGGATCTGGAAAGTTATGAATAAATTACAACCATAAATTGGCTATGGATATAAAATCTTGGCAAAAATTAAAGAAAATGTTCTATAAAAATCAATTGCCTATCTTGTGTGAAATTTTCAACAAAGAGTTTTGTGTATTTTATAACTATTTGTCACTTGTGTGTAACATAATTTACATCAATTATATATATGTTTTCCAAGAGACCTTGTTTATAGCATACTACTGATTGTGACTCTCATGAGTGAATTCTTCCACTGTCTCACACTTGCTTTTCTTATTTAGTAAGACTTCTGATCTCCCATAAATATAGCAGGAAATGTTGCATTACAACATTCGCTTGGTACCTGGACTGCGAAGAGATGCCTGCTGTTTTAGATTATTGCAACTTTCTCAGTCCTTGTGGCAGTAGGTAGGCAGGGATGTGCAAAGCTTATTTTGATTAATCTTAGGTCAGCAGATTTGCTTTGATGTAGAAACTTCATAAAATTTTTATCTCAACCAAACCCATCAATCTTTCAGTTCTCAGTCGGTTGTAACAGCATTAGGTATATTCAGTCTGATTTTTTATGATTATGAGTTTTCATTATTTTTGGTACCTTAGTTTCATATACAATGAGAAAAGAAAATATCTTCTTCAGTATTATTATTCTGGTGATTTTCAGAGTTGGAATTCAGGAGCTGGCCTTTTAATCTAAAGGCAACAGGAGAAATTAAGAAAAAGTTATATAAAATTCTCCTAAATAAAAGGCTAGTTTGCTCTCTCTAATGAAATGATGAGACTCTGTTTGTGTAAGGCTGTCAGAGCATTCAGCACTTTTGCTGGGATGCAGTCTTGTTTGGCATCATCCCTTTGTTGTATACAAGTGTCTGCTGTCACCCACATGCCATCAGATTCATACCATGCAGCGTCCTGGATACCACTGAAGAGGGGATTTGGGCCCCACTGATTTTTCCAGAACACCCTAGCACCCTTGTTCTAAATGTCGAGTTTCCTTGAAGTGGGCAGATCCAAAGAGGCACTGTAGAAGGATCCATGAACATGTTCATAGAAAATGAATGCAAATGAAGTATAGAAATAAAGAAAACACTCCATCCTACTTAAAGGAAAACAAGCAAACGATATTTAAAAACCAAACCCTCAAACTTCTCGTGTGGCAGCTGTAAGCATTTAGCACAGAGCCCTGCATGCAATAGTCCTGACATTAGCTCCCCTCTCTAGCAAAGGTGAGACTGCACAATCCAATATTTGTGGAGGAAAATTTCTGCAGTACATAAAGATGCTATTTGAATGCATGAAGAGAATATTATTTACATTTCCTTTTCTAAAATGTTTGTTCCTTTTTTCATATGATAGTGGATAAATGGCAGGCAAAAAACGAGAAGTCCAGTTACAGGTAGGTCTGACATATCAACAATTGTTTATCCGGAGCACTGGTGCTTGAGGATCTTTCATAGTGCTTTCCTTTTTGCAGACAGTCATCAATAGTCAAAGCCTGTGGGATGAGATGTTGCAGAATAAAGGCTTAACAGGTACAGGGCTCCTCCGTACAGGATTTGGCCAAGGGCACCTCATGATACTCTGTGCCTCTAGCATGCCACCCCCACTTAGATCATGAGCTCCTGGCACACCTTTGGCTTAGCCCCAGCATTGAGGAAGGCTGCTGCTCCAGATGGACTGACTCTGTTCTCTCACCCATGCTCATCTTCTAGTGATTGATGTTTACCAGGCTTGGTGTGGACCCTGCAAAGCAATACAAGCTTTATTCAGAAAACTGAGAAACGAACTAAATGAAGAAGAAATTCTGCACTTTGTTGTTGTAAGGATGTCATTTTCATTCAACCATTGTTTTCTTGTTTGATTGATTGTTTAAGTAACCTCTAATACATTAAGTATTGCTGTGTCACAGCGGCCTGTCAATTCTTCAAAATAGATAGTGTTAACTTGGCAGTTTTGCTATATATTAAGTCCAACCAATCTGGGAATGAATAGGTTTTCTATCTAGTTCTTATAATGTTGAGATTATTTGTCATGATTGTGAATACTAGGAAAGTATGCACTTGGATACCTGTTTATTGACCTGTTCTTTTCACATGACCACTTGTTCTGTGTGTGTTCCTTAGAATAAGGGCTGCAGTTCTGCTTACTGGATATCACTGAGTAGTGCCCTGGCATTTACCTAGTTATCTAATTTTCCATTGCTAACTATCTCCTCTCATTTATTTGCTTCCCAGATGTGACAAGGGATTAAAATGTTGTAACCAAACTTAACTGAGTTAGTTGCATTAATTATTTAATTTATCCACACCAAATTATCCAGTAATTAGAATTTTATTATTTAATATGGCAGCCACCATGAAGCATAGCTAGTCCAACTGAGGAACTGAATTTTTAATTTAATTAATTAAATTTAAATTTAAAAACTGGTACCCAATTCAGTTATTGTAAAACCTTCTAAAGTGTGGCTCAACTTGGGTATGTGAATGTACTTTTTTGACTGTAAGGGTTATTAAATCTGAGTAAGGATCTATTATTTACAATTTAGTTTACAATTAACATTTAGTGTACAAACTAAGATATACTCTAATGTAAAATACATGCTAGCTTTTTAAAGATTTGTGGGAAATCTTGGGAAAGCTAATGGGAAAATAATGTAAAATATCCCACAATAATTTTTACATTGATTATATGTTGAAATGATTATATTATGGATATTTTAGGTTGAGTAAATATATATTATTACATTATTTTTACCTGTTTCATTTTAGTTTTTTAAAGTGGGTACCAGAGAACTATAAAGTATAGGAGTGGCTTAGTTGTCTATTTTTGTTGGACAGAAGTATACCTAAGCCAGCTACACCTAAGATGCAAAAGCAGATCCAGTTTATGTATCTTCACTTCTTATTTCTAAAACACATAGCCCCTGGTGCACACATACAGCCTCAACCCATTGTGTGCTCTCTTGGGTTCAAGGCTTGCATAACTCCTCTCCACCCAGACCTTAGAATGAATTCATTATTGACTTTAACTTGTGTTTGACTATTCATCTCCTTCTGCAAGCACTTTTTTTTAACAGGACTTCTCCTTAGTTCAAGGCTATGATTAAGCAGTCTAGAAGCTAGAAACTCACCTCTTACTGTCTTTCTGTTCAAGAAAATAAGGGCGATCCTTTCATCTCGAGTGAAAGGATTGACATTAGCAGAAATAAGGGTTTTTTCTTTAATAAAAAAATTGCAATATATAAATATTGTTTTTTAAAGTAGTTGTTAAGTTCACAGCAAAACTGAACAGAAAGTACAGAGAATTCCCATAATTCCCCTATGCCCACACACCAACAAAATCCTGCGTTATACTAGTACATTTGTGACAATGGTGACAGGGATGAATTGATATTGATACTTTGGTTATCAAAATCCATAGTTTACATTAGGGTTCCCTCTTGGTGTTATATTTTTATGGCTTTTAACAAATGTATTCACTATTATGGAATCATACAGAATAGTTTCACTCCCCTAAAATGCTCTATCTTCCGCCTATGCATCACTTTCTTCCCCATACTTTGAGGCTCTCCATACTTTTGCTTTTTTCAGATTGCAGTATAATCAGAATAATACAGAATGTAATCTTTTTAAATTGGATTCTTTTACTTAGTAACATACACTTGTGTCTTCTATGCCTTTTAATGACTTGCTTGTTCATTTATTTTTAGTGCCAAATAGTACTTATTGTCTGAATGTGTCAGTTTATTTATACATTCACTTAAAGAATATCTTGGTTTTGTCTAAGTTTTGGCAATTAGGAATAAAGTTGCTATAAAAATCCATGCTCCATGTTTTTGTGTGGACATAAGATTTCAGCTCCCTTGGGTAAATTCCAAGGGGGCAATTGCTAAATCATATGATGGAACTATGTTTTGTCTTAAAGCAACAGCTACGCTGTCTTCCAGAGTGGCTGTGCCATTTTGCATTCCCACGGGCAATGAATGAGAGTTGCTGTTGTGCCACATCCCGGCCAGGATTTGATGTGTATTTCTGGATTTTGGCCATTCTAACAGATGTGTAGTGATATCTCATTGTTTCAGTTTACATTTTCCTGATGACGTCTGATGTGATGTAGAGCACCTTTTTCATATGCTTATTTGCCATTTCTTTATCTTCCCCAGTGAAGTGTCTGTTAAGGTTTTTAGTCCATTTTTAAATTGAGTTGTTTTCTTTTTGTTGAGCTTTAAGCATTCTTGTATGTTATAGATAAAAGTTCTTTATCAGATATTTATTTTGCAAATATTTTCTCCCAGTCTGTGGCTTATTTTCTTATTAGCTTGGTCTTGTAAGGTTTTTCTTGTTTGTTCTTGTTTGTTTGTTTGTGTTGTGCCATGGTGCCATGGTGTCACAGCTCACAGCAACCTCACACTCCTAGGTTCCAGCACTACTCCTGCTTCAGCCCCCCAAGTAGCTGGGACTATAGGTGCCTACCACAAACCCTGGCTGGTTTTTCTATTTTAGTAGAGATGGGGTCTTACTCTTGCTCAGGCTGGTCTTCAACTCCTAAGCTCAAGCAACCCACCTCCCTCGGCCTCTCAGAGTGTTAGGATTACCGGTATGAGCCACCATGCCTGGCCTGGTGTCATAGATTTCTAAAAGGTAAGATTCTGTAACAACTTGCTTCATTCACTCTGGAGAATCTGGATCACCTGAAATGAAGTAGAAAGTGATTCTAGATTTGTTTTTTGGCAGGGAGGAAAAACCAAGTTCAGAGAGCAGAAAATAGGTCCTATAGGGTATCGCCATGTGTAGTTGACAAGGGTTGGCATAAAAAGTTAAATACAGTATCAGAAGTGTCTAACAACTGGAAGATGGATCACAGAGGCTCCTGGATCAGAAAATTCTTGTAAATCCTAGCAGTTGGCATGTGGGATATTTGTCCCAGAAGTGCAAATTCACACAGGTTAAGAGTCATGGGAAACTTGGGTGTTTAATAGGAAATTGGGGCCCATGGGGAAAGAATAAGAAGGCAGGCCTCTCTCACTTGTCAGGCTCCCTGATAGGGAACTTGGGCACAGGAAAGTGCAGTAAGACATCCTCAAGCAAGCAGGAAGAGGGGTTGATGCTGTGCTCCCAGGAGGGTTGATAGGCCAGCTATTAAATCCCTCCTGTTTATTGGATCTGAGTAGGAAGCACAGGGGTATGTGTATGGGTGGTGCTCAGTGGTGGAGGCCAAGACATATACGTGGAAGGAGAATAAAAACACAGTTGGTTGGGATCCCATTTCAGCACGGCTCAGAGCAGCCCAGAGGAAGTAGGAGTGTTGTGTGTGAGGACACAGTGCTTCCTTCCAACCCCACAGCAGTACCCACCTAGAAAGAATTCCTCAACCTGCTCCATAGGAGCCAGGTCCATTAATGTACCTATTGCACCGGGAAGCTCTACTGGAGCCTTTCCAAAATATGTCCTATTCATAATGGCAGCCTGCGTTGAATTTAACAAAAACATGCATGCAGTGTCCTTGGATGTTTTCTCTTCTCTTACGTCTGCGCTCACTCAATGACAGCATATTCTTGTGGACTGATGCTGTTTTTATCATATAACCAGCGCATAAAAGGCAAAAGAAGATAATTAAGTCTCCAGACCTGCCTGTGAACAGCCCTCTGCTGGACATTTTGTTTTCTGCGGCTAAACCAAGGAAAGAGACCTAAATCCAAACATTAAAATGTCATGAGGTTGGTTACCTATTAAAATTACCCTAAAATATTTTTCTGCCTTTTAAAAAGACTAATATTAAACACACACACACACACACATATGCACACATACAAACACACCTATATGTACACACACATAAAATTCAGAGGTTGTATTCTATTATAAAAGAGGGCACCATTACTTAATGTGTAGTTGTTTATAATTGATTTAGGACAAATTGAAATTTATGAATTTTTTTTAACAATTTCAAACATAAAGATAAAAGAATTTAAGATTTAAAACCAATTCCTTCCAGAAGCATTTAGGAAGCTCCTTTTAATATAAGATCCTATGACACTGCGGGAGGGATGAGATACAAACGTGGATCTGAAACACTCCCCATCTAGGCACCCAGCTTCTCTTCTAACAAAGTAGATGTCATAAGCCCACACGTGCCTAGAGCAGAGTGTGGGAAGGAGACACAGCTGACCAGGGAGGCGGTGTGTGAAACAAGAGATGGTGGACAGCAAGAGGGGGTGAGACAGACTCGATGGGGGAAGGACACTCGAGCTGGGTTAGTTAAGGGCAGAAGCAGACACTGAGGACAGAAAAGGTGGACAGTTGAGTTTGGCTGCAAGCTTGTACCATAAAGGGGAACAGGGAGATTGGGTTGAGGCCAAATCATGCAGGGCTGGAATTACCAGTATGCAATTTGATCCTTAAAACAACTATAAACATACCCAGAGAATGGTGCAGTAAACCTGAAAATTGTATGTTATCTCTGCATCATTTGAACTAAGTGTTTCAGATGACTTGGCTATAGTTTCCTCTGTTACTTTTATCAAATATAAACATATGTATTTTTTTTTTTTTCAGGCAGAAGCTGACAATGTTGTGGCTTTGCAGCCATTTAGAGATAAATGTGAACCTGTTTTCCTCTTTAGTCTTGTAAGTATAGTATTTATTATCTCAATTTTGTTCTCAGATTCCAACTTGCAGTGAAAGAACAAATAAAATTTTTACATTACCATGGAACTGTTAGCTGATGATAGTAAATGCATGTTGTTTGCCTTAGCTTTCCTTGTTTATTAATATGTTTTACAATTTGACCTCTAGGAGTTGATAATAGATTGAGGAGATTGGACTATCACATACTGAGTTGATTAGGGCAAAGAAAAATAAGATGGTGTTTACCTTTACTAAGGAAATCATCAGAGATTTGTATGACAAATTATTTACAAGAGTGAAAAATCTGGAATTTCTTAAATACCTAACAGGAGAGAAATGGTTATAAATATTTGTTTATACTCATACAAGGAGGTATCTGTATGATCACTGTTTTGTAATACATGTTTACTCTTATCTCTGTATTTTCAAATGCATGGAAAGAAGACAGAAAATGTATTCACCAAAATATTATAATACTTTTGTATGTATGGGGAAAAGGACAAATAATTTACATTTTCTTGTGTAAGCTTTTCTATACTCAACTATTTTAAATTGCACACTAACTTTATGGAAACCCTGTATTTTCCAAATATTCTGTGGTGATCACACAACTTGAATAATGAGAAACACATAAGTGCTGTTTACTAAAAGCATAATACTCAATTAAGTGCTAAATTTGGAACACAGAGTACAGCTTCTCCAGTTAGAGAACCGGGATAGTACAGAAAGAAAGCCTTCACGGAGGAGATACATAGGACTTAGACTATTCCAGTGCGTGATACTTTTTTTCTGACATTAGAAATCATTATTAAATGACACTTCTTGGATATAACTTTTTGCTTCTATTAAATAACACTTTTGCAACCATTTCAAAGAATTTAATTACTAAGTTAACTGAATGAATAAAATGAATTGCAGATCTTGTGTTAATTTAGATATGCAGAATTTGATGATTTAGATTAGGAATCAGCCAAATTTTTTGTTTGTTTGTTTGTTTGTTTGTTTTGGTAAAGGGCCAGATCATAAATGTGTTCAGGATTACCAAAATACAGTCTGAATTAGGTCATAATTTCCTGACCCCTGGACTAGATGTTACTGAACACATTAGGGAACCTAACGAGTAACTGCGCAGAGGTGGACTGGGCTTGGAGGAGACTAGCAGCAGGTAGCAGGTAGGAGCATGGGGCGAGGGGGAAAGATGGGCAGGTCAATCAATCACCATATGGACTCTGGAGCCCTGGGATAGTGTCATCCTGCCATCTGACCAGTCAGTCCATGCCCACTCCCCTTAAATGGACATCCAGTCCATGTTCTCTAATCCCTGCAATTAGTACCCAAAGTATAAGTCCATTCTTCTTCCCAGACATGTTTTGTCCCTCCTTCTAATACTCATTCTTTTCCTGACCCAGTTCTCCCCCATCTCTGGAATTGATACAGGCAGTAGTAAACTTCCTAAGACTTTAGACCATGTCTCTGCGCCTTACTTCCTTGACTTACCTTCATTCTGCCTTCTTCCTTGGGACATTTTCTCTGCAGCCCCTAAGTGGTGACTGTTTTTTCAGATTGTTTCTCCAGGCCAGGAGCACAACTGGCATTTCCTTTACTTACTTTTACTTCTTTGATAATCTTTCCACTGCTTTTAAGACTCCTGTTTTATTGGGCTAAATTTCATTCTACCCCACCTCACTCCTGTTATTTACTGACCTTCAAGTCTGTTCTATTGATGACTGAAGACTTTGGCAAGTCCCCTGGGGACTTTGGTATTTACATCGGCAACCTTTTTTTTTTTTTTTTTTTTTTTTAATTAAATCATAGCTGTGTACATTAATGAAATCATTGGGTAATGTGCTGGTTTTATATATAATTTGAAATATTTTCATCAAACTGGTTAACATAGCTTTCACTACATTTTCTTAGTTATTGTGTTAAGACATTTATATTCTACACTTAGTAAATTTAACATGTACCCTTCTAAAATGCATTGTAGGTGTGGTCCCACCAATTACCCTCCCTCCACCCATCCTCACCTCCTCCCCTCCCCTCCCTCTTCCCTTTCCCCTTCTTCTTGGGCTATAATTGGGTTATAGCTTTCATAAGAAAGCTATAAATTGGTTTCATAGTAGGGCTGAGTACATTGGATACTTTTTCTTCCATTCTTGAGATACCTTGCTAAGAAGAATATGTTCCAGCTCCATCCATGTAAACATGAAAGAGTTAAAGTCTCCATCTTTCTTTAAGGCTGCATAATATTCCATGGTGTACATATACCACAATTTATTAATCCATTCATGGGTCGATGGGCACTTGAACTTCTTCCATGACTTAGCAATTATGAATTGGGCTGCAATAAACATTCTGGTGCAAGTATCTTCGTTATAAAGTGATTTTTGGTCTTCTGGAAATAAACCTAGTAGAGGAATTGTAGGATCGAATAGCAGGTCTGTTTTTAGATCCCTAAGTGTTCTCCAAACATCTTTCCAAAAGGAATGTATTAGTTTGCATTCCCACCAGCACTGCAGAAGTGTTCTCATTTCTCCACATCAAAACCACTTTGAGATATTATCTAATTCCAGTAAGATTAGCCCACATTACAAAATCCCAAAACCGGCAACCTTCTTGATATCCTGGCTTTTCAATTCTTCACCTCATACTGCCAATGAATTTTTCTTCCAATAAACTTCATCCAATCACTCCTGAAGTCATACTTCAGACTTTATTATTACTCATTGCTCCAGGTCCACAGTCATTAATTCAAGAATGTCATTCTCTGATCCTAAAGCTCCCAGCAAGCCTATTGCTTTTTTATTCAGCTATCCCATGGTAGCTTTGGTCACCTTGTAGGTGACAATAAACTCATTCCAGTAATTTTCAGTCAGAAAGCCTTTTTCAAGGGCTACTAGAAAGCCCACAGACTTGCTAAAAGATACCTTTTAGTGGGAAATGGTAATTAGAGTTTTGGATTTCATTTAAACCTTTTTCAACTGGATCCTTCTAATTAGCCTTTGAATATGATTAAATCTACTCAATTAAAAAATAATACATCTTTTTGATACCATACCTCCTCCACCTACCACCCATTTCTCCTCTTCACCACATAGCTAATTTACTGAGAAGAGTTTCTATATTTAATTTTGGTTCATTTCTTCCCAGCTCATTAACTGCATAGCCCATTCGATATGACTTTCTTTTTCCCACCAAAATTGCTGTTGCTAATGTTTCCAATTACCAGCCTGTTGCTGGATATAATGGAAACTTTTAGGTATTCAACATTGGTACCTTCAGATGTATTAAATGTGGTAACCTTGACCTCCTTTTTAGAACATTTGCCTTGTGTGAATTGGTTGTCTTTTCTCCTTCATGTGTGTTAGTTCTCTCTGTCTTTTCTGCAGGCCCTCCCTTCTTTGTTCAGCTGTTAAACACTGATTTATTGTGCTGTGTTCTCTTCTTTGAAAACTTCCTTCATACACATTTTCATTTGTCACCATCTGTTTATCAGTAACTCAAACTTCCACCTTCTGCTATATCCTATACTTTGAGTTCCAGACTTGTGCTTCCCACTGTCACCTTGATATCTCCTCAGCGGCATCTCACAACCTTGTTTAACAGCAGACTCTCCGCTCCACAACTCACAGTCCTAGAATCTCCTCATGTGCTGCCTAATATCATAATTTGTGATTTACCCAGCTTTCAAGTGGAACAAAAGCATCATCTTAGCAACTTCTTTGCACATCACTCACACTCCAGACCACACCTTGGACTTGACAGTGTTATTGCCACAGCCTCTCTCACACTTGAGCTTCCTTCCATCTTTTCCATCTCCCCCACCACTGCCACAGACTGAATGGGCATCCTTTCTCATCTTCACCTCTAGACTAGCTCATAACTACATGCAAACATCTTCTCTTGATCCACCTCCGATCTCTTCTCCACACAGTAGGTGAAATGATTTTTATAAACAACATTTCTAATTATGGTTCCAGCCTCTACTTAAACATTCCAAAGGTTTATGAATGCACTTGGGACAGAGGCTGTGCCCTTCGTGGCCAACAGGCCTTCTTGTGGTCTGGTTTCCCCTGATGTGGGCTTCTCATACTGGGTCTCCCTCACTTTCCGAGACGGCCTCCTCTCTTGCCAAATTCCCTTCCAGCCGCAGACACTTGCATGTGCTGTGCCTTAGGCCTAGAATACTCTTCCTTCTCTCTTACTCATATTCATATTTCAAACCAATAATCACTTCCTGTTTTTGAGACGTTTCTAGCATGATCTCCCTGACCAGGACATGTTCTTGTAGGTGCTCTGAGTACCTCACATCTGGCTTGGTGGTACCAGTCATGGGTGGCTTTTTCACGTGTTGTGTGAACTGTGATTTATGTAGGTGAGGTACCAGGCCTATTACATTCATAACTGATAAGTCATCAACATGTATATCAGATGTTTGGTAAACACATGTTGGAAGGTGAACAAAAGGAGCATGGTGTCAGAAATAGTTAGGGAGCTCTATGTAGAGCCTTTCCCATTTAAAGCAGGGATGCTCCAGGAGAGATTGCCTTGTCAGTGCTCCTGTAGGGCCATGACTTGCTGGGAGGGGCTGGAAGGCTCTACCATGCCTTTAGCTATAAGAAGACAGAGAGATTGGAGGTAGAACCCAAAGAATTGGGTTTACCAAATCAAGATAAACTTTCATATCAGTAATAGCTTCCTTTAAAATAACAAATACAGTAGCTACAAGGGGATCATTGGAAGTGGAGGGCTGGCAGGGGTGACTTAATACAGTTTAAATGTTGATTCTTGACTTGTTCAGACAACGAAAGTTTCTTTTATGTTTCCTTTTCCCTTATAGAATGGCAAAATTATTGCAAAGATTCAGGGTGCAAATGCACCACTTATTAGTAAAAAAATTACTAACTTGATCAATGACGAGAAAAAAATAGCAACAGGAGAAATGGTTCGTCCTCAGGTAATACTTTGAATTAACAACTATTTTAAAGTACATTGTCTTTTTTGATTTGCTTTCCTATAGATTTCCTAGTTTTGTAACTATCTAGCTGTTTAGATGATGCAACCTTTCTGGACAGCATTTTGACAATGCAAATCAAAGGCACATACAGATCTTTCAACTCAGCAATTATCCTCCACTAAGTTGTTCTCGGCATTTGAAATTTACCTTAAGGCATCAGTGAACAGATTTCGTGGAATGTATATAATTTATGTCATCAATTACCCAATCCATTCAGCCATATATAACATATATATGTATGTATATGTGTAAAAATGAAACCTTTCACATAATTCATGTAATCACAGAAGTACTTATAATCACTGCTTCCCTAGAAAGTATGAACTTTTGTCCTTCCTAGTATTTTACTCTTTAATAGAATAATAGCTTTTGGTTTGAGAAAGAATTGTTTTACAAGCTGAGGAGGTATCCTTTGTTCCAAATTTACTAAGAGTAATGGTCAAGAAGGAAGGTTAAATTTTCTTAAAAGCCCTTTTTATCTTTGACATGATAATCATGTGTTCACTGATTGCTTCTTTGTTAATTTTTGCTTTGTTCTTATTTTACCTCTCAACCACTTCTTAAATTTTAAGTTTTTTTGTTCATATTTCCATATGGCACATCTACTTTATTCTTGCCCCCGCCATTGGAACTACTGCTTATTGTACAAACTTCAGTGGAAATCTCAGGAAAGTTGTGTTAGATAAATCCAAATACCTTTCCACTTTACTGTCTATCATTTAAGTTATAAATGTTTACTAGAAATACACTTTCCCAACACTCATCCACTATCAGATTGAAATATAACTGAGTTCTACTTGCATTTCTTTTTCCTAGTATCATGAAATTCTGTTGGTAGATACAGCGTCAGAAGATGCTGGAGAAGTACATTCTGAAGGTGCTCGTAAGTAAATTTACTTTGAAATAACAGCAAGAGGTTTCTGTAGTGGGTGTTCATTATAGCACGACATCTTGCAACAAAACGCCAGTAGTAACGTCAATGTTAAACAGTAAGGGATTATTTGGCTAAAGGATGTTTTGAGACTTGTAAGACTCAGCCATTATAAAAGGTACCTTTTCATTTCCCCTGTCTTACCTTTGGTCTCTGGGCCTAGAGCCTTTCAGAAGTTCTCAGAAGGGTGGGCTCCTGTGTCCTGTGACTAATCTGGATAGCAGCCTCCTATTTAATTCTTCATCATCTTTGAAAAACTTGTGAAAATGATTTCTTCCTTGATGACTCCTGCTCTTGATTCACTTTGCACTTAACAATTTCATGTCTTCACAGGAATATCTGTATGTGTGTCTGTGTGTCTGTGCTTTCTCTGGAGGGAGCAAAAGTGAATAGCCAAACTCAGTGAGCTATCTCACGCTAAAAGGTCATCATAAGAATGTAGATCAATTCATAGATGGTAAATCTGTCAGCTTGCAATGTTTATTTGCACAATTCACAGCTGAAACTTTACTCACTGGTAATACTATGCTACCCTGTTTCCCCGAAAATAAGACAGTGTCTTATATTAAGTTTTGCTCCCAAAGATGTGCTAGGTCTTATTTTCAGGGGACATCTTATCTTTCCTGTAAGTAGGTCTTATTTTCAGAGGATGTCTTATTTTCGGGGAAACAGGTTAGATGCAACAGAAGTGTGATTCTAATGCATGTGAATGGCACTCAAATCACCTGTCCTTACCAACTCAAGTTTTGCCTTTGATTAAAAACTATTGTGAATGTTGCCCCTGCATGCAGTTTGATTCAAAGTAGAAGCTTTTCAGTAGTTGAAATCCCTTGTAACAAGACACACAACTGTCAATGATCAAAAATTTCACTGCACATTAGCAATTTATGTATCTATTTGCAGGATCCTCTATTATCCTGACTTTGCACCAAGAAAATAAAATTTTTTTTTTTTTTTTCTAGAAGAACAATACAGTATTGCTGTTATCAAACCTGATGCTGTGCTTAGTAAGAAAGTTTCAGAAATTAAAGAAAAAGTAAGTAATATTTCTCAAAATTAATTTAAATGAATTGCAAAATAACCCCTTCATTTTCAATTTGGAGACATGCGTATCATTTAGAGTGAAATGTAATATAATGCATTTCTGGTTGGTACTAAATACTCTAAAGGCTTAGAGCATTTTACATCTTTCCAAAAGTTTGATTTATTCATGTATCCTTTAAGGAAACCTGCCCTACCAGCATCCTACATAAATTGTAAAAATTACAGTTTTTATTGGATCGAACAAATATTCTTCTTGTTTAATTATGTATAATATGATCTTTTTATAATTCACATTAACTTGCTTTCTTCCCTGTATGTGGTTACAAATGTGTGGTCCTTTTCAGTAAGTGATAGCTTTAAGGGCACATTTTACATTTTGCATTAGAGTTTAAATAAATCTGTTTTTTTCCTAGTAAAGGTGAATTACATTCAAGTTCAGAGGTCAGAAAACTCTTCTTCTAAAGGGTTAAATGCTAGTTTTGCTCACATCTAGTCTGTGATAGATGTCTACTTAATTCTGGTATCCTACCAAGATGGCAGCAGTAAACCACATGTAAATGAGTGGGTGTGGCTGTCCAATGCACTTTATAACAGCAACTTGTGGGCCACATTTTGACTGCAAACTGTAGTTTGCTGAGCCCTGAACAATGACTTTGTGTTGAAAACATAAAACTATATTGAAATGTGAAAGAATGTTGCATGTGCAATAGAGGAGTTCATAGGGGGACATTCTCTGTCTCGTTGAACTTCCCATAATGCCTTCCTTCTGTAGGAGCATTAGCATCTATTAAACTACAATAAAGTAGTCAGTCTACAGGTCATGGACATTTACTATCTCTTCCAATTATACATTGACTAAATTAATATTTCTCTCCAAAGATACCTCTTCCCTCCTACCCCCAGATTCTGGTTTATATGTGAAGGTTGAGAGAGGCATCAAACATATATTGGTTTATGTTTTATACCATATTTCAAAGGTAATACAACATTCCAATGGCTTTCAGTTTCTTATTAAAGTATGTTTTAATAGCCAGGATGGTGAAAGTTTTCAAAATACATACTTTTTTGAGTTTAGGCCTTACTATTAGTCATCTGTTTATCTTATTATTATTATTATTATTTGTTCTAGCTCAAAAAACAACATTTCAGAGACATAATGAATATCTGCTAAATACCTCACTTCTCTGGAATTCAGTGGGCTACATAACAGGACAGAAAAGAATGAATATTTTGAATAAAAAAATGAGCAGACTGTATATTTTAACTATAATAAAAGAGAAGTTATCAAGCCTAAATGTTACTGGGATTTTATTTTCTGTTGTAAGGCACTGTATAACTGAACAAAGACTTTTAGAAGTTGTTCAGATTGGAATGTCAGTTAGGAGAGGGGTCACCAAAGGTAATGGCTTCAGTATCAACAAAGCCAATGAAACCAGTAGACCATTTCTTTTCATTGTAGAAGCAGAATGCCCTTGAGGCTGGATACTAGCAAATGAAATGGAGTTCACATTATTGGCATCTTTTCATATAATTACCAATTTGCTTCAGACGCAGGTTCCACTTTTATTTAGTTGTTTAGTACCTCATTGGACTTGTCACATTTGCCCCAAAACTTGTCACATTTCATTACACCTGAGCAGCATGCAAACTGAATTTTGCTATTAAATTAAATTTTCAGTAAAACAAGTAAAGCATGGTTAAATTTTACTTTCTATCTCCCTAATAATTTGTATAGGTTTGTTGCTATAAAAGTAAGTAGTACTAGATTATGAGTTATAGCATTCACAAATTAAGAGCCTGAAAAAGAGAAAGTTAAAATAATTTTGAAAATAAATGGTTAATAAGTACTTGAAAATTTATGTTTTTATGAATTATTAAGAAAGCTATGGCATTTTTCCTTGGAATTAGTTTGTTTTTGCATATTTTTAAGCACTTCAGTTTCACAGAAATATTTCAGTTATTTGTTCAAGTTTTGAAACTTAGATATGATATATCTAAGAGGCATGAAAAGGTTCTTCTTTGTGTAATTTTGAGCCATTAAAAATCTAGTGCCATCTGGATTTTGCTAAGGTTTTTTATGAAATGTATCAAAAACTGAGTGCTTTGTTAATCTTTGGGAAAAAAGTCCTAAACTTGTTTTGCATGTGGTCCTACAACACATCTGGATTTCGCCTTACTGTCTAATTGAAGATTGCTAATGCAGGATTTATCATAGAAGCACAGGATAAGAGGATGTTCACTGAAGATCAAGTTATGGACTTCTATAGTCACATTGCAGACCAGGTAAGACAGGTAAAAAAGAAAAAAGCTACCGTGTATTCAAATACGGTGGATTTCTATAAGCTTTAGATCTTCACTACAGAAAAGCAAATGAGTAAGTCAACTAAAGTAAGGTCCAGGTGTCCCTGTTGGTGTCCATACATATCATGGTGATATATAATTTGGTGGTTCTGAAGAAACCTCCAGTAGAAATAATTGCCACCAAGGAAAACTGGAGGGTCATGTTGTATTTTGTTGGATGAAACCCTCTTTATGTCGGGTCCCCCAAGATTCTCTGCACCGGTCCTCTGGAAGTGAATATCCAGCACTTTCCTAAAGATTTTTATGCTGAGCTGAAGGCTCCTTGTCATCATCATCACAAGAATAATTATCTTTATCTAAAGGTTTTTCTCTTGGACTTTTCTTTTTTTTTCAATTTTCTTATCTGGGGGAATATAATAAAGGTAGTTCTATGTATTGGAAAGTATCTTGGCTAGATCAGCCGACTTCACTTCTGGAAATGCACTGTCCAATATTGTACCGTTTGAATGTATTAAAATTTAAAAAAACATTAAAATTCAGAGAGTATTAGTTGCACTAGTCTCATTTCAAGTGCTCAGTAGCCACAAGTGTCACTAGTCACTAGTTGGAGAGTATAGAACATGTTTATCATCACAGAAAGTTCTACCGGCCAGCCCTTTGCACATATAGAACTAGCTCCCACGCTCAATTCATCTCTTTTGGGTACAGTTTCCATACATGTAAAAGGAAAGGGTTAGATAAGGTGCATCAGCATCAACTATAAACTTTTGAGAAAATCCAACTCCTGAGCCTTGTCTCTAACTTCCTGAATCAGAAACTCTTCAATTTGGGCTCTAGGAATCTGTTTCTACAAGCCCTCCTGATGAGTTGGCTGTATCTCCAAGTTGGAGAGTTATGGTTACAATATCACTAAGATCAATTCCTGCTAGCTTTGTGCTTCTATCCTCCTTACAAGAGGTTTGTAAGGATAATATTCCCTTGTCCAATGACTGTGAAGTGGAAGGCTTCACCTGACCCACGAAGCAGCCCCCATGTTACACTTGACCCGCGAAGCAGCCCCCATGTTAGCCCATCCATTTCAGGAGCCTGAAGTAAACAGTTTGTTGTTATATTTTGTAGCCTGACTTTGAAGAGTTCCTCTCTTTTATGACAAGTGGCCTAAGCTATGTTCTAGTTGTGAGTCAAGGAAGTGAACAAGAGCCTCCCAAGGAAGAAAGTAAATCTGAGCCTGACACTGAAGCTACAGAACCAACTAAGGATCAGTCTAAACCCGAAGTTGATATCACATCTGAAGGATTTAAGAAGAAACGAGACAGGTAGCAGACTTTGCCAAAGAAGGTTTACGCAGCTTGTTCTACCCCAACGCTGCCAATTAAAACTCCCAGATTGCTGATGTTGTTATGTGGGTATTGAACAATTGGAGACAATAGCTTCTCAAACTTGGATGTAATTGAGATTTATTCCCTAAACAATAGTGCCTGTGGCCCGATGGAATTATGACTTGTCTTATAACAGTTATATTATCACTACACCATATGCCCATGGAAGGTGTCCATCTTGTTCTTGGTAACCTCTCTATTTGCCCCAATACATGTCATAGCTATACAAAGGCTTGTTTATTCTTTTATGGAATTCTCATTTAAGTTAAAAAAGATACAATTCCTACAATAACTTTAAAGGTGTTGCAAAGACTAAAGCAGTCTAAATTCTATACCCTGGCTCCCTTCTCCCATCTCCAGTGGTTTCTTGAGGCCTAGAACTCTGTTCAGGCCTAGAGTTCCAGAGTAGGTGAGGCTGGTATGGTGCTTCCTCCACTGGGAGCTTGGGGAGTTCTTGAGATCCCTGGGAGGGAAGAACCTGGAGTCTACCACATCCCTGAAAAAGAAAAAAAAGATTTGGATTTCACTGGGTCTTCCTGAGATGTAGAAGACAAACATGGAGCTGGTTAAAATTGTTGAATTCCCTCCCCCTGAATTCTAGCTCTTTGGAGCTATGTAAGATTGTTCCTGCAAGGGAATGGGGACCTGCTGGCTGCCACAGCACAGGCTTGTAGCCTAGAGCCTACTTTTCCTTCCAGTTCCAGGGTTTCCATCATTTACCTAAGACCCAGTGAGACATCAAGAAAGCCTGGCAGCCAGGGAAAGGATAATCAGCACAAAAATCATGACTTAAGCCCAGTGAAAAGTAACTGCTTAGAGACAGAAAAAGCCTTAAATAAAATAATAATAGAGACCCAAGTGTAAACATTTAAATTGCAAAAATTGTGGGCTTTGGACTATAAATTTGGTGGAGAATTAGAGGGTATGAATGTCCTTTGAGATTAAAATTAATGACTTTAGAAAATCAAATGCAAGAAATAGTTCAAAGTGCAGAAATTTTTTAAAAATGAGACAGACATCATGAAAGCAGTCTGCAATTTGGAGAATATACTGCGAGGACCAATGGGCTAATAAGAGAATTCCATACAGAGAACAAAGATCAGTTGGGCAAGCTATAATCCAAGAAATAATAGAAAAACAAACTTTTTTCCAGAATGAAGAAATGCAGGTATCTGCCATTTGCAAGGCTTATGGTGGTCCACCCTCAACTGACATAAACAACTCAGGGATACAGAAACTTCCTGCAACCCATTTCCAGATACAACAAACAGGCAGTGGTATACTTAATGTATTTGGAACCTGGAGCAGGTCATTTTCTTAACACCCCTTTCTCTATATGACAAAATTAGTTTAAAGTACTAATTATAGAATGAGGTTAACAATACCAGAAAAGAAAAAGACAGTGAAAATAGTCTTTTATGAGAGTTTGCATATATAAACATATGAGTAAAAAATAAATACAAATATTTATAGCCCAAATTTTAAAAAATGATAGATGAATACTATTTTATTATATTAATATTTTTATATTGAAATCATATTTAGAAAACATAATTATTAGTCTACTGTGAAAATGTAAGTATAGCTTTTGTTTTTAAAAAATCTTAATTTTTGAAGATTTGTCAATGATGTTCTCAAAATTGATTTTTGCTGTGTAGTCATGTTTAATGCATAGAGACACCCAAAATTATCATTTCACAAAGAATTCCAGAAATTGCAATACTTCCAATGGTTTTGTTGTTTGGGGATTGATTTTGCCATGTTGAGGACGATGCAGAGAACGCTCCTTATTAAAGGATAAGTAAGAAAAATGTGAAACTTAAAGCATACACATACACTATGAAAATTCAACACTAACGCCAAGAATTGTTTAGATTGTAGTGAACACAGGATATAGGTATATTTTTGAGGAGCATTTTTATCACTAACATTCTTTAGAATTGTTTGTGGGGGATGATATTATCATTGGTCTAAAATTTCCCTTGTTCTTTAGGATCCTTTCTGCCAACCAGCAGCCACAAGTTATGTACAAAGCAAAAATATTTGACTAGCATGGGACTCTTCATAGACTATGAAGAGAAAAAGATCTCAATCTCTTCATTCTTTATGAAACCAAGATACTTACCTTGTAGAGTAAAGGAAGATCTTCAAGGATGTGCCTAGGAATTCATCACGTATATACCCTTTTGCACAAAATATTTGAGGAAATATTTAACCAAAAAAAAAAAAAAAAAAGTATGAGAATAAAAAGCAGGAAAATCACTGTTATCAGTGAACATTGAAGTCTGGGAATATGCACACACCCACATTACATAATTACCTGGTCTATATATAATGTAACAGCTAATCGAGGACTCTTGAAATAGAATGAAATTCTGATTTAGATTATAAATTATCTCCACAAAACCTAGAAGTTGCTGGATGTGGGGGGCCAAATGGTTTCGAGATCTCAGGGAGGAGAGGGCAAAGCGAAGATGAAGAGGTAGCCGAAAAGTATTTTAAGGTTCTTATTTGAATATGTAAAGGGGGCATAAATGGAGTGTCAAAGTTGGGAAATAGTGTGCCAGAATGTAAGAAATAGAACACATGTGTCTAACAATGAGAGTGAGAAAAAAAAATTAGTGCAGTGGAAAAATACAGAACTTCCACATTAAGTGGCAGAAAATGTGAAATGAATAGAAACTTGCTCGGACTAGCAAAATAAAGAGAAAGAAGAAAAAAGGAAACCCCAATTTAAAATAAATAGTATATGTAAAATAAGATGGAAGGAATCAAGTCATGAATATGACTATTCTACTAAATATGAAAACATTAATTCTCCCATTAAATATGGAGATTACTAGATTAAAGAATGAACTAAATTAAAAACCATCATAGTAATGATTCAGACAAGAATCATCAATGGGCAATAAATCTTTTGGGTGAAAAATACATACACAGTATTCTAGAATGTACTCACAGATTACATACTTATCACAAAGGGGTAATTACAACTTTTGAGAAGAGGAACTTGGGGGAATCCCAACTTAACCATGTTAATAACATCAATAACTGCAAAAACTAGCCTCGTGTACCTCCTAGGTAATGGAGTATGTGATGGACTAAGAAGGATGCAGGATCACTTAGGTAGTTTTCTCACCAAAGATCCATAACCTCAGGGTGATAGGAATCTCCTAGGCCATCCAATAGTTTTAAGCCATCCATAATGAGGAGTGTTTATAAAACAACTGTCTGGGATACTTCAAAATATTAGTATCATAAAAGACAAAAAAGGCTAAATCACTCTCAGAGATTAAAGGAAACTAAGGAGATAGGACAACTACATGCAGTGTACGATCTTGGATTAGGGAAAAAATTGCTATAGGGAAGACAGTACTAAAAAAATTAGTGAAATTTAAAGATGGACTGCTGACCAGATAATGGTTTTATATCAATGTAAAATGTGGCAAAATGATAGTTCATGAATCTATATAAAGGGTATAAGTGTGAGTTTGTTGTTCTAGTCTTGCAACTTTTCTGTCAATCTAAATTTTTTCAAAATTAAAAATATTAAACTTCATTCACCTATATTCTGTCTAGGAGAAGCATACATAGAAAAACAAAAATAATGGGATGGCAAAAAATAAGATATTAAAGTATTAAAATTGATCATTAAAAATGTTAAACTTGATTTAAAAAGACACAATGTGTGAAGAAGATGCAACAATCAAATCATAAATTATGCTCCTACCAACATAAAAACTGAACATATAGGGATAAAAGTGTTAGAACAATAAGGAGAAATGGATAAAAATGCCTGTTAGCAAACAAAAATGAGCAAGGATAAAAAGGAATGGGAAATAAATATTTAGTAAATAATGTATAATAAATGATCAATAATATGTGAAAAGTAAATAAACATATATATCACTTGTATATTACAAATAAATTTTCTCTGTCACAAAGAATACTTTACTAACATTTTTGAAATTAAAATTTTACCACATGTATTTGAAATTACAATTCAAAAAGGGGAAATAAGCAACAAAAAATTACAAAAACTAGCTATTTAAAAATATGAAGTTTGCGTATAAATAACCCTGACTCCAAAGACAAAATTAAAAGGAAAAATTCAAGCTATATGGAAAGCTCTACACAGAGGAAAGAAAACTTTTTTTTAAAACATAACGTATTTTCTCTTGGTCTTTGTTTATCCTTCCATAAAGTCAAGTACAGATGATAATCATGTAACAGATTTTTGGAGTAAATCAATAGAATGTTGAATTAAGTATCATATTCTAGTATGCAATGGGGAGATACAACTTAGTCTCTACATGAAATTCAATTTTTATTTGCTTTATTAAACTCCATGTAATTTATAAACATATTATCAATTTTAATGTGCTGGCGTGGTCTTTAAACTTCAGTTTATAATAACCTTACATTATATTTTGACTTTCAACAGTTTACAAGAATGTCTGGAGAGGCAGCACATAGCTCAGTTTTGTGATGTTGAAGATGATGCAACTATTGTGGCTAAGTTCCTTGATATGTTCTTCCCTGATTTTAAAACATTGAAAAGCATGAAATTACAAAAAACAGTGGCATTACTTCGGCCAGGTCTCTTTCACGAAAGGAAAGGTAGAGAATAAAGCACAAATTGTTTAAGTATTTTATAGACATGATTTGAATAAACTCCAGTATAATTATATTTAAAGACATTGTTTTAAATGTTAACTTTGAAGAAAAAGCACCTTGAGTAATAAATTTAATGATAACTTGCTGATTTCTCAATAATAATGAATAAAACATTTTTATGGTTCGGGAGAACATTATCTAGCCTGTGAATTTGCTAGAATAGATTTTAACATTGCAGGTATTATTACATAATAAATACTGGAAATTTTCATCTCTGAAATACCTCAATTCAAAACTTGTGTGATCTCTAATTGATAGTGTGATTTGAACAAGATATTTTAACAAGTCTATTTCTTCATTTGTAAAATTCTGAAGATTAAAATAAAAAAACATTAAGTGCCTGGCACTTGAAGAACTAATTATTTTTAGCCTCATCTCATATTCTCACAGCAGAGTAAATAAGACAGAGTAAAAACACAATCCTAAATTAATATTATTTCTTTTTTTATACTTAGTGTATGGCAGTACAGTTGATAATAGTATTTTGACCTTCTAGTCTCTGACTTGCTGAACTCACTTAGTTCTAGAAGCTTTAATGTAGTTTCCTTGGAAATTTCTATGTAAACCAAGATTTCTCAACTTTGGACCTGCTTATCTTTTAGGACAGAATGTTCTTTGCTGGAGGGTTCAGGAATGGGGCATGCGCGATGTGCACTGTAAAATGCTCAGCAGCATCCTTAACCTTTGCTCATTAAATAACACTGTCATGATCCTTCCACTTTCAAGTTGTGACAACCAGAAATATGTCCAGACATTGTCAAATGCCCATTGAAGGGCAAAATATCTTCAACTGGCAATCACTAATGTAAACAGCATCCTCAACTGCAAAGTGAGATACTTTATCTCTTTCCATCAGTATGACTTTTATTTCTTTTGCTTGCCTCATTGAACTGGTTAACATCTCTTATATCATGCTGAATAGGAATGATAAGAGGAGGCACCCTTCATTTATTTTTTTTAATATTTATTTATTTTTGAGACAGAATCTCACTCGATTGCCCTAGGTAGAGTGCTGTGGCACCATAACTCATAGCAACTTCAAACTTCAGGCTCAAGCAATTTCTTGCCTTACACTCCCAAGTAGCTGGGACAGACATGTGCCATGACACCTGGTTAATTTTTCTATTTTTTTATTAGAGACAGGATTTTAACTCTTGCTCAGACTGGTCTCAAAACTCCTGAGCTCAAGTGATCCACCCCCTCAGCCTGCAGAGTGCTAGGATTATAGGTGTGAGTCACAGTGCCTAGCCAGAGGCACCGATTTTTTCAGTTTATCAGTTTTTAAGTCTCACATACTTGATGTGTTTTTGTTAGTTGCATATATATATTATAGATTATTATATCTTGGACAAAGAATCCCTTTATCATTGAGTAATAGCCCTCTTTAGCTTTGGTAATTTTCCTTTTTCTGATTAATATAGCTACTCAGATTTCTTTTGATTAGTGTTAACATGTATATTTTTCTCTATCCACTAAATGTTAATCTATGTCTTTTTATTTAAAGTGGGTTTCTTGTAGACAACATATTGTTGGGTCTTTTGATTCCACTCTGATAATCCCCCTTATGTAGTATATTAAGACCATTCACATTTAAAGTAATAATAGATATCGTTGGATTATATATTATTATATATATAGTACCATGTTTGTAACTTTTTATTTTTTGCAATACTTCTTGATTTCTTTTGTTTATTAATCTTGCTCTCTTTTTCTGCCTTCTCTTATTATAATTGAGCATTTTATATGATTTTATTTTCTCTCCTTTATCAGCATATTATTATGAACTAAATTGTGTGTTCCCTCCCCTACAAATTTATATATGGAGGCCCTAACCCCAAAGTGATTGTATTTGAAGATAAGGCCTTTAAGGAAGTACTTAAAGTTAAATGAGGTAATAAGAGTTTGCCACTAACCTGATAGGACTATTGTCATTATAAGGAGAGATGTCAGAGCTCTCCTCTGTGTATATAGACACACAATATAGCTCATGTAGGGACCTAGCCAAAAAGTAGTCAGGAAGAGAGACCTCACCAAAGACTGAACTTTCTGGCAACTTGATATTGGATTTCTAGCCTCCAGAACTGTGAGAAAGTAAATTTCTGTTGTTTAAGCTATCCAAACAATCCTATTTTATTATGGAAGCATGAGAAGACTAGCATATAAATCCAGCATACTTCATTAAATGCTATTTTCAATCATTGCCCTAGAATTTGCAGCATGTATTTACAATTAAGTCCTCCTTCATATAACACAATACTGCTTCTTGGGTAGTGCAGGTAACATAACAGAATTCCCAATTTTTCCATCCTACTCATTTATAATATTGCAGTAATTCATTTTACTTACCCATAAGCTATAATTACCTAGTACATCAATGCTATTGTTGCCTTAAACAAGCAGTTATCTATTAGATAAATTCAGAATAAGAAAAATTAAAAGATATTCTTTCTCTGATGATCTTCCTCTCTTTATGTAGATTTGACTTTCTAGTATATATTATTTTCCTTCTCCCTAAAAAATTGTTTTAACATATTTCTTGCAAGTCAGACCTACTGGTGACAAATTGTTTCAGTTTTTGCTTTTCTGAGAAAGTCTTCATTTCTCCTTCACTTTTGATGATTAATTCACTGGATACCTACAGTTTCCTGCCTTAGGTTTAAGTCTTTTGTCTATCATGAGTTAGCTTTTGTAGTGATGAGAGGAACAAATTCTGTTTCAGTCTTTTCATGTGGCTATCCAGTTTTCCCAGCACCATGTATTGAACAGGACTTATTTTCCCCAGTGTATGTTTGAATCTGTTTTGTCAAAAATCAGGTGGGACTATGAGGATGATTTCAACTCTGAGTTCTCTTTTCTGATTCATAGGTGTATATCTCTGATTTTGTGGCAGTACCATGCTTTTTTGGTTACTATAGCCTTGTAGTATAGGTTGAAATCTGGTAAAGTGAAGCCTACCATGTTCTTCTTAACATAAGGTTGCATTCATTTTTCAGGGCTTAGTATTGTGCTTGTTTTTCTGAAGTTTGAATATAATATGCATAAGTGTAATTTTTTTTTTTTTAGTATTTCTCTTACTATCAATGGGAAAGAACCCAAACTCCAAGCTCTGTAAAACAATTTAAAAGATTTATTTGGAACTGAATATGTGGGAGCCCAGAGAGCCCTGCTCAAGAAGCCTTGAGCAAGTGGTCTCACCATAGTTGGGTTACAGTTTGGTTTTATATATTTTAGAGATAAAGGAATCAAACATAAAGTCATCAGTTAGTACATGGAAGGCATACATACATTGGTTTAGCCTGAAAAGGAAAAGACAGAACATCAGGGCATTACAGATTTTAAGTGGGTTTAAAATTTCTTTGATTTGGAATTGGTTAAAGAAGTGAAGCTTTGTCTAGAGCAGGCATCCTCAAACTTTTTAAACAGGGGGCTGTTGCGTGACCTGAGACATGAACGAACAGCAGCTTTGCCGTGGGAGTAAACTCACTCCTGTAATTATTATGTCAAGAAACAGACTATACACCGTGGGATGGCAGATAGCAAAAATCTTTATTACAGGTTTTGACTTTATACCTTTCCAGTCACATACACACTTAATCTATTATCTATTAGTTCCATCATTATCTTCTTTTACCTATTTGAAATTTAACTTGAAAGGAAATATTTACTTATCATATCAATACAATCTCCTTTGTAGTAAACCTCTTCTTGTAAACATTGACTAATTTCTGAGCAGGTATCTGAAGGAAGATCACAAAGAAGAAAGTAGCCACAGGGGAACAGAGTAAATAGAAGAATATCTTTAAACATCCACTCAGTTTACTCAGTATGAAGTAATGGCTGTGTCCTTCCTTCAGGGCAGAGTGCGTATAGACCTCTGAGAATATGTTGTTAACATATGTCAACCTTCTGGCCCGTATCTCTGAGGAAGGGCAGCATGCCCTTGAATCTCAGGCTTCACTGGGTGTACAGCTTCAGAGAAAAGGCCTAAGGAATTTACAACTCCAAGAAAGCCTAACTCTGTGAGGAACCCAGGGGGGTCCAGATCTCTTAAGCCTCTGGAAGAAAAGCAAGTCATTTTAAACTCACACTGAATTTACTTTGTGCGCTTGATGTAGGATATGTTTATTTCTAAATATTATCCTACAGGGGCCAATTCACTGTCCCTCAGACCGTTGGAGGGCCGGACTATAGTTTAAAACAAAAACCTATGAACAAATTCTTATGCACACTGCACATATCTTGTTTTGAAGTAAAAAACAAAACGGGAACAAATACAATTCACACCGCTTCATGTGGCCTGGTCTAGAGGCTTGAAATGTTCTAAGTTAAAGAAGTCTGTTAAATAGAGACAGGCCACTGAACGTAACACTGTACACATACCCAGACTTAAGTGATCTGTTAAGTAAATTGATGATCTACAGGTGTGGTTTGACCTTTGTCTTACATGGTGTTAGGCCTGTTAATGATTTTCTATTGTACTGTTATTTCCTCCCTCAAAAAAAACCTACAAGTGTTAGGGCACAAGTAGACACATTTAAAGACATATTTAAAGCCTTTTCCTATGACTGGTAACTCAGCTTCAAGGTTTTTTTGGCAGGGAGAGGTTTCCCCTTGGCTAAGGAGGTTGATTCAGTCAGCTTTGGGGGCTTAAGATTTTATTTCATTTCACAATGCTTAGTGTTCTCATGGATCTGTGGTTTGGTGTCTGTCATTAGTTTTGAAAAATTCTTGGCTATCATAATTTCAAGCATTTTCCCCCACATATTTCTTTCTTCTTCTGGTATTACCATTACGTATGTGTGCCATCTTTGTTATTGTTCTTTGATAGTCTTCCCTGCCCACCCTTCATTCTTTTGCATTTCAGGTCAGGGAGTTTCTATTAATACATCTTCAATCTCACTGATTTTTTTCTTATGTCAAACCTACTGGTGAGCCCTTCAAAAACATTACTCATTTCTGTTAAGTGTTATAGTTTCTCTCTATTTACATTTCTCATTTTTTACATTACGACTAATTACATGAGAATAAAGATTTGTCATGGTGGGAATAAAGTGACCACCAGACAAATATAAGTTTTTAAATGCCAATTAAGGAGTCTTTACTAGGACCTGTAGTCGGCTGTCTCTGCAAGTCTAAGAGAGATCAGGGGAGAGCAGCAGCCACCAGTTGTAGTTGGTGGGTGTAGGTTTTTATAAGGTCTGATGCAGGCAAGATGCTGGATTTTATAATCAGCCCTTACAGAAGCAAATGGACAGACCTTGCAGGTGCAGTTAGATAGATAAACAAACAACTTTTACAATACAGGTTCTCAGTAGTTCTTATCCTGGTTCCTGTGAGTGTTATCATCATTTCAAGGCCCCTAGCCAGAGAATTCATCCCCTCCTCATCTGCCATCTTGGATCGTGGCTGGTGTTTTTTTCCTTAGTATGGGCAGAAGGAGTGGACCTGGGAATGCAGTCATGGTCAAAGGGGGTACCTGTGGCCCAAGGAGGGGGGCTGCACCTGGTGACCATCTCAGATTGATAAATAATTTTTTTAAATTCCCTATTTGCTTTGGTAATTCCAAAATCTGTGTTATCAGAGTTTGGTTAAGGTCTTTGTCTCTTCAGACTGTGTTCTTTACCCTGCTTTTCTTTTTCTTTCTTTCTTTCTTTTTCTTTTCTTTTTTTTTTTTTAGCATACTTTGTAATTTTTGCTGAGAGCCAGATATACTTACGAGGCAGTAGGAACTGAAGAACTGAAGTAATTAGGTGTTTAGTATGATGAGGTCTTATGATATTCTACTCTGGGTAGGAGTTGGTCTGTGTTTAATGTTTGCTATACCTGTAAGTGCCAGGGTTTCAAATGCTTTTAAAGTTTAGTGCCTTGGTTTTTTTTGTGTTTTTTTTTTTGTTTGTTTGTTTTTCTTCTCCTTTCTGTTGTCTTTGGGTTTTCCTAAGAACTCTTCCTTAAATATATTTTTGTCCAGCCTCTCTCAGTTGGAATCCACCGTTATTGTACTGGAGTCCTATTGATGTGCTGACAAGGTGTTGAAGAGTAGAAACACTATCATCCTCTGCAGACAATTAATTAATTTCATGTGACCAGGCATATTTCCACTCTCACCCCTTTCTACAACCAAGCAAATTTAAAATATGCAACCGTCATGTTCTTGCTGATCCATTTCCTAGCATATTTACAACAAATTCCTTAGAGTAGTGCATCCTATTAACAGGAAGTGGCAAAAATCAAATCTATGGAAAATGTATGAAAATTAGAACTTCGTATCTTCTGTATGAGTCAGTGGATAATTGTTACCTCATTCGTGTTGGGTGAAGATATCAGAAGCATCTGGATCTGGTTCCTGTCTGGCTTCTGTTGGGTGCTGCATAAGGCACCCTCCTGGTTTCATTTACTCAAAGGCCTTAGATGAGATCATCACTTCCAAACAACTCTGTTATCTAAGAGATATCCTCAGTTCAAAGCTTAGATATCTGGCTAATTTCAAAATTGAATGCTCACATTTCTCATTTGTAGAAATGAGAAATTCAAAGAAAAAAAAAACTTTGTTTTGTTTTGTTTTGTTTTCACTGATTTTATCTCCTCTGGGACTGCTGGAGCCCTGTCTCTCCATTTTGCATCTAGCGTATCAGACTCATTCCTATTATCTCTTACAGTGTAGTCTTCCTAATCAATGAGCACCAAATATAGGCATTCAATAAATCCATGCTGACTATTTTTTACTTGCTGTTTCTGTTTCTTTCTTGCTGCCTTCTTTTGGAATTTAAATACTTTTTAGTGTTTCATTTTCCTTTACCTATTGGCTTTTTAAGTAATATATATTCTGTATATTTCTTTTAGTGTTTGCTCTATGGATTACACTATACCTATATAACTTTCAAACTACTTAGAATTAATATTTCACCACTTCAAGTGAAATGTAGTTGAAAGCACATGTAGTGAGAATAAGATGGAATCAGGCAGGCTAGGGTGGACATGACACAGCTGGTCTGGTAAGGTTATGTCCTGCCTGACCTTCACCCCCTGACTCCCATTCTAACTGTTTTATAAATTTAGTTCCCACCCTAAAGATGCCTATCTTGAATATTTTAGATGGGCTGATTTAGGAGATTAACTCTTGATTTGGAATGTTGTAATAGGTCACTGAGTCATGCTGATTATTGCTTAAAGTAAGGGTTAATATGGTCTTTGCTTTGAACTTTTATCTATAAAACTGTGATTTTAGAAATGGTAGAACAAAACAGTCTTGGACAGGCTACTCTCACTGTTCTCCAGAATCACAGTCTTTTGACAAAGTTTGGTGGACCTATCCCTGTCTCTGCATATTGGCAGACAGTGAGACAACCGGACCCTCCTCAGCAATATAGTAATCTTAAAACCATATATATCCTTTTCCCCTTCCCCGATCTGTTGCAGTTGTAGTATATATTACATCTACATTTATTCAATACCTCACTAGACCATAGTGTAAATTTGCTTTTTAGCAGTGAATAATACATAGAGAACTTAAGAGGAAAAAAATTTTTACTGTATTTACCTAGTTATTTGATGTCAACCTTTCTTCCTGAAGTTCCACATTTTTCCCCAATAGTATTTCTCTTCCACCTGAAGAACTTTAGCCCTTCTTTTAGAGCAGGTCTGCTAGCAACAGTTTTCTTTCATTGAAGAATATCTTTATACTGAAGCATATTCTTACTGATACAGAATTCTGATTTGATAGTTCTTTTCTTTCAGAACTTTAAAAATGTTGTGCCACTGCTTTCTGGCCTCACTGGCTTCTAGTGAGAAATCCAGAGTCAACCAAAGCATTGTTTCCTTGTACATAATGTCGTTCTTCTAGCTATTATTTTTTTGATCTAGCTACTTTTTGGATTTCTTTTTTTTTTAACTTTTGTTTTTTAGCAATTGTATTACATATGTTGTGTCTGAACATACTTTTCATTGAACTTATCTTTGAATTTGAGATTCTCTGAATTTCTTGAACCTATAAATTAAGATCTTTCACCAAATTTGGGGATTCTCCCACCATCATTTCTTTCAACATTTTTTCCATTCCAACTCTTTCTCCAATCCATCTGGGATTGAAAAGATACAAAAGTTATATATTTTAGTATTTTCCCGTGAGTTTCTGGGACTTGTCACTTTCCAACCATTTTTTTCTTCCCTAGGTAGTTCTGACTCGATCATTCCTATTTTATCTTCAAGTTAAGATTTAATCTCCCTTCTATGATCTCCGTTTTGACATTTGCTACATCCACTGAAATTTTTGGTTTGGTTGCTGTATCTATCCATTCTTATTCCTTTTTGTAGCTGGAATTTCTCTCTGCTGAGTCCTTGATCTCAGAGATTCAAGGCATGAATCTATGGACCACATTTTATTGAAAAATAGGGAGAGGGCGACGAAAGTCAAAGACTTTAGCAAGCCGAATGGAGGACGTGACTGGGAAGCTCTTGTGATATGGAATCCTTTCTGCTTAGAGGTTTACCTACTGCTTTTCCTATCCTGTGGTTGGGGATTTTAGGGGAGCTGGAATGTATATCTGGAACAGGTCACAATTGGCCAGGGGCCTGTGTGCAGACAATAATTTTAAAACTGCCATAGTGAAAAGGAATTCAGTCCTTGCCATCTTTGCCCTGGGAAAGACAACAGGGTGTGTGCCCTGCTCCACGTGAGACAACCCAGATGAGATACTCATTAGGCTGCTTTTTTCATGGCCTTTCTTGTGCCCAGAGAATGTGGCCAGGAAAAGGCCTGTTTTAGGTGGAGAGATGGGGGTCTGGGTTCAGAATGATTTTTAAGCTCACCCAGGCCCAGAAAATGGGGGGTGGTCCCTTGCCCAGCCCTGAGTGGGGGAACCCTGTATCAATTTGGTTCAATTTTAAAGCTTATGTATCTCTGCTGAGGACTTTTATCTTTCCAATCATTTCAAGAATATTCATCCTCTCAAGATGCTTATTCCAGCCCCATTTAAAATCTTGAAGAGATGCTGCAAATGGTTTTTCTTCTCTCCTTTCTCATAGGAGAGCTTTCTGAGGGATATGATTTTTGTAAAAAGATTCTTTATACTTCCAAAAATAGGGAGGAGGGATGAAAGCATAATATCCACACCCTGAAAAATCATGATTTTTCCAGATTAACTCAACTATAACTTAACTATAATAGAAAACAAGAACCAGAAGTCTAGATACCATGAGGACAGGCCCAAGATGCTGGCAGCACAGCTTTTGATTCTAAAAGCCTATAAAATAAAACAGTGTTTAAAAAGAATAAAATCTCATCATTTGTGACAACATGGATGAGCTTGGAGCATGATTTCACTTATATATAAAATTGAAAAATGTCTAATTGATAGAAACAGACAGAATAGTGGTTAAAAGGGATCTGGGTGGGTGTGGGAGTCAGAGTTGGGAATATGTTGGTCAAATGATATCAACTTTCAGCTCAATGGAAAGAATAAGTTCAAGAGATCTATTGCATGACATTGTGACTATATTTAATAAAATGTATTATATTATTGAAAATTGCTAAGATAGTAAATTTTAAGTGTTCTCACCACAAAAAAAAATGAGTATGTGACTCAATGTGTATGTTAATTAGTGGAATTTGGCCATTCAATGATGTATACATGTTTTAGAACTTATTTTGTAAATAAATATGTATAGTTTTGTCAACTGAAAAATAAACGAACATTTAAAAAAAAAAAAGTCTGTGAACAGACTTTTTCCAGAATGAAACATCTGAAATCTCCAACCAGATCTAGACTAACTGATGCACACTTGCATCACTTGTTACAACTAGCAGTGACAAATATGGAACCGAACATTGACCATCTCATTGGCCAAAAGTAGGCCCATAGTTCCCATTGAAATACTGATAAGTTTGTTGATTTAACTTTACTTGTTCATTTTAAATATTGTATTTGTTCCCATTTTGTTTTTTTTACTTCAAAATAAGATATGTGCAGTGTGCATTAAAAAAAAGAATGTTCATCCTCACCTCACAGAATGTAGTTGTAATTGAAAGGTTTTGGCAGAAAGATGGAATGATGGTCCATAGAAGGAGAGGAGGCCAGTCCAGAAATAGGAAAGGCTTCGTTAGAGGAAAAAGCAGAGTCTGACCAGGAGTCAGATCACTCCCATGCAGTTGCAGAAGACTTTTATTAGCCTTATTAGTATAGCTGGAATGCAGCAAGGACCAGTCATCCTCTTCTGATTGATGTTTGTGTCAGGGCTGCCACCGACAGGATTATGGGTGTATCCCCAGTGCCAAGCAAGGATATTGGCAGGGTGTTTCCAGGAATGCGGGTCTTGAAGCATTCCAAGAGTCTGGGGAAAGGGGTTGCTTGTTTTTTGTAAAATGGCTGTGCTCTTGTCAGGGTTGTAAGAATTAGTTTCCTCGAACAGTAGCTGCCGCTTTAAATTCTTTACCTGAGAATTCTAACATGTAAATCATCTGGGGGCTGCTATTGATTGTATTTTCACTTTAAAGTTAAGATTTGCTTAGTTCTTTGCAGGTTGTATAAATTTGGATTGTACCCTTGGTCCTTGGTCACATGTTATGGAACTCTGAGTCTTATTAAAATCTTCTGGAGTAAGTTTGTTAGGGTGGGAAGCTCATAGGTGCTCTGTGGGTTGAGAAAAGATTTCTCCAGACAAAGGTATAAAATTTATTTTATCTTCTTAGAAGGAAAGAGGGACTGAGGGTAAGAAACTGAGGCAAGAGAGAGAGAAAAGAACAGGATGATAAGCAGCTCCGTTTCCACTGAGACAGACTTTCCACTGGTGTTTTGATCCTGTTGATTCTGTCCTGGAGATGTGATTTTGAGTGGAGTTTGAGGCCTGACTCTGGTACCCTATTGTTCCTCTTGGGATGACTTAGGAAGCCTTGAGGCTATGAAACAGATTCTAAAAAGACAAGGAACTGGAGAATGTAGAAAGAAAACTTTGCCTTTCCTTTTCATTTGCTCAGCCCCTTTTAAGTGTTTTAAGGGTGCTTCTTAGCTAGAGAGATAAAAAGCAGAGAGACCTCAAGGTTGATTTTAGCCCTTCCTGAAAAACTACGAGTTAATAATTTTTCTGTTATTGTGCTAGCAACACTGACCATCCTTTCAATGTTGATTTCTTATTTTTTTGTTTCTTTGTCTTAGCTGTAAATTAGCCAGTTGAGTTTAGACCACAGGTTCTGATCCACTGTCTATGAGCTGTTGGCAATGTCAGTTCTGTTTTCAAATAGTGGGTTCAACTCAGATGAACCCAGTGAATGGAGGCCTGGTTTAATGAAAGGGACAGAGACCCGCCTCGGCAGAGCCGAAGATGGCATGAGCACAAGGGTGGTTGGAAGCCTCTTTTTATACAGGGCCGTAGGGGCTGGATAGATTTCACTGCCTGTTGGAGGATTCTAGTGGACTAACGTCCTTTTGCTGGCACTAACCTTTGGGGTGAAGCTAGCTAGGTCCTTTGTGGTCTTTTGTTCTAAGAGAAGTAGGGGAGGGTTTGTGTGGGGCCACACTAGGCCTCTAAAAGCTTCTGCAATATTCTTCTGCACTGCCCAATTTGTGTATACCTTAGCGATAAGATCACCTGGGTAGCTCTGTACACTGTAGTTCAGATCTCAAACTTTTCTTATATTTCCTCATATCAGCACAACACTTTACACAGCCTAGGAGTGAGTCCCCTACTTGAAAAATAGATTTGGAGCAACAATTTCCCTAGCCCCTCTTCTCTCTGGACCTATCTCCTGGGCCCCTCATTTGGTCTTCTGGCTGTAAATCTGGGCTTCCTCTGCGCTGCTCTGAGCCGTGCAGAAATGGGATCCCAACCATGTCATTAATTGCCCTTCCTTTTTTAAAAAAAAATTTGCAATATATAAATATTGTTTTTAAAACAGTTGTAAGTTTTACAATACCCTTGTAAGATGCACCGCAGGTGTAATTGGTAAATGTGGAATGTAAATGTCTTAGCAAAATAATTAAGAAAATGCCAGGAAGGCTATGTTAACTAATGTGATGAAAATGTGTCAAACGGTCTATGAACCAAGTGTATGGTGCCCCATGATCATATTAATGTACACAGCTATGATTTAATAAAAACATAAAAAAGAAAGGAAAAGAATAAATAAAACAGTTGTAAGTTCACAGAAAGTACAGAGAATTCCCATATATCCCCTACACCCACACACCAACAAAATCCTGCATTATACTAGTACATTTGTGACAGTGGTGACAAGGGATGAAACTATATTGATACTTTGGTTATCAAAATCCATAGGGTTCCCGCTTGGTGTTATATTTTTATGGCTTTTAAGAAATGTATTCACTATTATGGAATCATACAGAATAGTGTCACTGCCCTAAAATGCTCTGTCTTCCACCTATGCATCACTTCCTTCCCCATACTTTGAGGCTCTCCACAGTTTTGCTACTATGGAGTCCCATCCTTGGGCCTGCCTCCAAGGTGGAGTGGTGAAAAGAGTTTCTCCTGCACACCTCAAATGACAAGGCCTGTTTTCCTACTTCATTGGTCAAAGGAAAGGAACTTTGTCTGGAGAGCTTTACGTGGCTCCAGGGCCTCTTCTACCTCTGGGTACAGCTGCCTACGGGGCTTCCCGCAGGGCAAGGTCAGAAGATGGAAAAAGAAAAAGCAAAGGAAAGAAGCTCTTGAGAAGAGGATATCCTCCGGCCCCAGAGACTCCAACACACAGCCCCCCCTTTCTGGTCTCTGGTTAGAAGAGAGAGCTTCTCTTACAGGTTTTTCTGGCATAGTTCCAGGCTTTATCTGCCCTTAGTATAAATTAGGATAGATGGGAGAAAAAACATCCCAGAAAACTCATCTCAGTACTGGATTTTCAAGTTTTTATTTCCATCCTTAATCTATGGCTATTATTTAATACTTAGGATCCTCTGAAGGTTACCGTATATATTCTATCTATAGTTTTTAGCTGTACTTAGTAAGGGTGTGCTTATTCTACCTTGACTGGAATTCCTACAGATTTTCTTTTTAGCAACCTCAAATTCCTGGGCTAAAGCGATCCTCCTCCCTCAGCCCCCCAGTAGCTGGGACTATAGGTGTCCACCGTGACATCTAACTCATTTTTCTATTTTTTATTAGAAATAGGAGTCTTGTTTTCTTACTCAAGCTGGTCTCAAACTCCTGACTGAGAGGTCAAGAACTGAAAATAAAAGGTTATTCTGAAAGGTGAACAAAAGGAAATTGGAGTCTGGGTTCTGTGTGGGCAACGTGGTCTTTATTTCCACCTGAGTACCAGCAAGCTGAGTCCGAGAGAGGAGTCAGCATGTGGGTTAAGGTGGATGGGAATTTAAAGGATTGGGGGGGTGGGGATTGGTACCGTCACTCTTTCCTGGGTGGGATGGTTCTATGTGGGCGGGTCCTGCATTGGGTCCTGTCACTGACCTCAAGGAATCCTCTTGCCTCAACCTGCCAGAGTGCTAGAATTACAGCCATGAGCTAGTGAGTCTGGCTATTTTTCTTTAGTAACTACTTAATTTTTGTTTTTATCTATAATAATGCATTTGCATTCATTTTGATACCTTATATAGTTTCTACTTTGGTTCCTTTTTTAACTTCTGAATTTGAATTTTCATCAGTTTATTGTAATTTATTATTTGGCAATCAAAACATTCCTACTTTATCTTTGACTCATAATTTTTAATAGTGCTCTATATGTACAATTCAGAATTAATTTAGATTAAATTCGGAAATCTTTTTCAATTTGTAAAATGAATTAAAATTCCATTTAAATCATTGAATTTTAATTTATATTTTTATTATTACAACTTTTTACTATTTCCTTTGTGAAATCATTGGTTTCTGTATTTCGCTATCATGACTTAAGCATTTCTTGCTATTATCTTTTCTTCTATTTAGGAAAATAAATATCTTTTTTTCAGTTCTACTTATGATCTTATAACTGCCCTTACTCTTTTTGAAGTATGTTTAAATTCATATTTAATTATTTTTAAAATTCAAAAGTAAATCATTAAATTTTGAGTTTAACAGAGTTTTATTTCTTCACTTAATTCTTAACCCAAATCAATTTCTGTGCTCTCAGTTTTTATAACCATTGTTTGAGATTTTAGTGCATAGATAGTGGTTAGCTTACATTTATAATGAACATCTTATCTTTTGATGATATTTTGCAATTCATACTTTTTTGTAATCAGGTTTTGATGTATTTAGAATTTTTCTCATATAAACTTCTTTTCAAGCTTCCTGTAGTCCTCAAAATGTTCATTGATTTTTCACTTTTAAACCACTTAGTTGTATCTTATATCTCAGTTATCTGATGAATATATTTAGACACTTTTTTTTTTTTAAAGTATATACCTCGTGGTTTCATTTACTGAGCCCTAGCACATTTGGAAATGTCTGTTACCTTATGCATAAAAGAAAACTTATGTGGCCATTATGTGTTTGTGTGTGTGTGTTCTATAAGTTCCCACACCCCCCCCCCCAAAAAAAAAAAACTATAGACTCTGGTTCACTGACTTTTGGCCTTTTGTATTACAGGGAAAAAAATCTCCTGTTGACCTGGATTCTTTGTAGATAATGTGGCATTTATTGCTATTGGTGGTGGTTTATTTCATTTAGTTACTTGGATAATCGTTTCTTTTTATATTTGGTCTTTTTTTTTAAGATTGTATAGACACATGAGAATGTACTGATTTTTATGCATTTATTTAAATACTAACCACCTTGTTTAGAAATTTGCCTGTGATTGATAAGAAATAAGATACCAAGCTATTCTTTGAATATATTTATAGACCAGTTATTCCATGAAATTTTTGTATAACTGCTAGATACCTGTATTGAAAACCAGGAATTCTCACTTTCTCCACATCTGTTATTGAATACAGCATCAGATATTGTCACTGGACTGCTTGAGACGATGTTTGAAATCCTCAGGACCCTTGTGAATACTCAAGTACTCCCAAGGAAGGTCAATCCACCACTCTGCCATTAATTCTGCCTTCTGCTGCTTTATGCAGATTTATCTTCCCTGAATATTGTTCCTCAACTTTAAACATGAATTATTACAAGAAACAATTATATGGCCATTTCTTGAGAGAATCAGTTGTCACTTTTTAAACTGTTGTCACAGGTACCCTCATATGAGAAGTCCTTTTAAAAATTTAGTAATAAAAAGAACTTCAGTGTTCACTAATAAATATGATTTCCATGTTTTAACATTTCAAGAACTGTATAAATATTCTGTTTTGTCTTTTTCTTGTCTGTGAGGTAGTCCTGAAGCAAATTATTGCTGTATAAACTTGCATGATACCTTGTTTCTTTTGCCTTTTCTTTTTAATTGTTTGCTTAGTTTATTTCATGGAGAGGTAATTTATCAGTTGGGATGCTTTTTTCCTTTGTTTGTTTTTGCTTGATTGGGGACGTAAGGCTGTCTAGGCTCGAAGTCACCATTTGTGCTTTTGGTAAGATAGCTGTCCCAGCTCCAACCATCATGTCTCTCAAGCATTTGGAAGCAGGAATTTAAAGATGGTGCAAGGCAGAGAGGTTATGCCTAGGTGTCTTTCTCAAAAGCATCCCTAATGAAATATGGTTCCCCGATTCAGGGCCAGGCAGAGACACCTCCCCCCGGCCCCCATTTTCTAGGCCTGGGCAAACAGGCCTTCTCTCAACCGTACTCTGGATGCAAGCAGGTCAGAGAAAAGCAGCTGGACCAGTATCTTATCTGGGAGGCTCTTCCTGAAGTGAAAACCATAGACCTGCTGCTTTGTCCATACACAGGACAGGAACTGTGAGGACTGCATTCATTTGCTAATACGTTCATTCCCTAATCAGCATGAGCAGAAGGTTTTCTGTCTGCTGGCTCTTGGCCAAGTGTAACATACATTCTCAAGACACCCCTGCTGGCAGGTGATATATGAACTCCTACACAAAAGGCACACTTTGGTTTTCCCAGTTGGGAATCTCCCCTTCAGCTGTAGGAGGCTTTGTTCCCCTTCTTTTTATTTCTTTTTTATTTCTTTTTTTTTTTTTTTTTTTATTAAATCATAGCTATGTACATTGGTATGAACATGGGGCATCATATACTAGTTTCACAGACCGGTTGACACATTTATATCACACTGGTTAACATAGCCTTCCTGGCAATTTCAGTTATTGTGTTGAGACATTTATATTCTACATTTACTAAGTTTCACATAGACCATTGTAAGATGCACCACAAATGTAAAGTGAGAACAGTCTAGGTTTAAATCTCAGCTCAGCTCATTTCTCACCTATATAACCTTTGCCGAGGTCCTGAGTTTCAGTGCTCTCATTCATGAAATGGGAGTAAATTACAGTATCAGGGTTATAGGGTTATCCTGAGCTTGAGTATTACCTAGCACCAAGTATTTACACACTACTAATTATACACTCTAATACTACTACTACTACTATCATTACTATTATAAAAGCAGTCCTTTCAAAGTAGGATGTAAATATGGATAAATCAGAAGAACTGGATGTCTAGGATCAGAATGAAATCCATAAGGCGGCTCACGAAGATTATCTTCCTGAGAGAAGCCAATGATAGGAACAATAATTCAGTTTCATAAATTCTTGCCAGGATAGACAATAACAATGGGTGATTCTAACTATAGTAATAGAAGGAATTGGCTCTGTTCTTAGCAGCATGCCTGGATTAACATATTCAGTTTTCATAAAGACCCTATGAGGTTAGGACTATTATCCTATCTATGAATGCATAGCAGCAAACTCACATAAAGAGGTTAATTAAATCACCCAGGACACATAGCAAGGACGAGGAGAAATTAAGATTCAAGTTCATATGTTCCTGCTCTACCATCCCTTTCTCTCACTCTCTCTTTTTTTTTTTTTTTGACACAGAGTCTCACTATGTCACCCTCAGTAGAGTGCCATGACGTCACAGCTCACAGCAACCTCCAACTCCTGGGCTTAAGTGATTCTCTTGCCTCAGCCTCCTGAGTAGCTGGGACTACAGGTGCCTGCCACACGCCCGGCTATTTTTTTTTGTTGCAGTTGTCATTGTTGTGTAGCAGGCCCAGGCTGGGCTCGAACCCACCAGCCTCAGTGTATATGGCTGGCACCCTACTCACTGACCTACAGTGCTGAGACTCTACTGTCTCTTTATATATGGATAAGATACTATAAATTCAGTCATAAAAAAATTAAATTGCTTACTTACTATATCCTAAAAATTATGTTTGGAATAACAGGTTATGTAAGATAAGTTACCTTCCTCGAGAAGCTTGCAAACTTTCTGGCAAGGAAAACAAAATACAAATAAACACATAGTTATCTACTCACATACTAGCAGGTGGCAATTACTGAACACTCACATGTGTTAGGAACTTTGCTAAGTGTTTTTCATTGATTACTTATCCTAAATCGATTCTTACAGCAACCCCACAGAACTAGGATCTATTATCAATCACAGTTTTAAAGATTAAAAAAAAATCTATAAAATCGTAGAAGGAATAAATACATGCTCTTGAATTCTTTGCTTTGCTGACTCTGATGTTTAACATTCTCTGAGTTCAATAAAACAATATGAGGGAAAAAGGGAGAATGACTCTTCTGGGCAGAGTACAATAAACAACTAGAAAACCCTCGTATATAGGCCTTTAACACTGTGAGTGTATATTAAAAAATAATCAGTTCTTCTAAGGAGGAGATGGACACACCCAAGACAAGGAAAAGTATATGCAAAGTCACGTGAGCAAGAAACATCCTAAATATTCAGAGAACAGAGAAGCTTTATAAGCGTGGAGAGCAAGGGTCGTACACGTGAGCAGCAAGAAATGAGTCTTGAAGGTAAGTTGGCACGGCCTGAGAAACTTCTGCATATGTCACATAAAGGAATCTGCACTTTGTTCTGTAGGAAATGAGGGGCCAGGATAGGATTTTAAGAATTTGAGTGAAGAGATTAGATACATACACTGTTATGAAATATTCCTTCCTTTCCCTCCTCCTTCCTTTCTTTTTCTTTTTTTTTTCTTTCCTCCCTCCAGCAGTGTGGAGGTTTCACTGGAAGCAGTGGTTATAAGAACGCTGTTCAGAAACTTTTCAGCTACAAAAGAGATGTACTTTGACAGTTATGAAACAGGTCTAGAATGAGGCTTTATAAACAAAATACTGTAACTTTAAATAGAATTCTTAAAGACTTCTATTAAATAAAGGACATAAAATACTATTTGCTTGCTTCATTTTTTTCTGAGTCAAACTACTTTTACAGAGCCTTGCCTTCTATTAAGGAGACTTGGGTTCTGGATCTATTTCTGAACCCAAGTCTCCTTAATAACAAGGCATGGCTCTATAAAAAGCCTTGCCCCTGAATTACTGGACAAATAACAATATCTCAAATATAAGGTAAAGTAGCTACTGCTCCCTTTTAGATCACAAGTAGTATTATATTAAGTAATCCTCAGAAGAAATGTGAATGCAAAATATTACCTCATCTGTGTACTTGCTTTTTAAATAAACAATTTCAGCTCCTCTTTTTCCTCAAAGGTATTTCTTTTTAATTTTTTAAACTAAAAACCTAAATGTTCTTATTCTAAGATGCCCAAATAAAAAGTGACTCTTGAGTTGATGTGAACTTTACCAACTTCATACAGAACAAGTGAAGAGCAGGTAAGATGCAACATGTTACCCAAAATGGCTGGAAAAATAAAACTCAATTCAGTTAAGACTCTGTAATGCTGAGAGTTATATTGAAAAAGAAACACTTCCAAAAAAATGTTCATTTATTGTTTACCTTAGTAATAATCCTGTAAGTAATGAACGTTTCAATTGTAGTAACATGGCTTTCAGGTTCATCAACTGTGATGAAGAGATCCTTTAAATCGGGCTCATCTTCGAACTTGATCTGGTTTATCATTGATAAAGGAGATGTTGGCATCATAGGGCTGAACGAGTTCATGTCCATCAATGAGGCATCCTAAAGAAGGAAACATCTGAAAATTAATGTCAATATAAAAAATAAATTCTCCTCCATCTTACACCACCCATAATTAAATATACCCCATGTCAAGAACAAAATGTATGATTGGACTTCTAGTTAAATAAGAATCTGAACATGGACTTCTACCTTTTCAACCCCCACCCCCCACAATGACAGCAAGCAAAGAAACTTGCAAACAGAAAGCAGAAGCCCTCAAAGATGGCTCTGGTTTGAAAGTGTGTGTTCCCTCCAAAATTCATTTTGAATTTTAATCCCCAACCCAACAATATTAAGAGGCAGGGCATTAAGGAGGTGACTACATCATAACAGCAGAGCCTTCGTGAATGGGACTAGAAGCTTGTGTCAGTGTTGAGGGGAACCATCTAGCCACCTTCTGTCCTGTTGCCTTCTGCCGCCTTGGTAGCAGGGAGAAGCCCTCACGAGATACCAAACCTCCTAAAGCCTTATCTTGAACTTCTGAGCCTCCAGAACCAGGAGAAATAAATTTATTTTATTCATAAATTACCCAGTCCCAGGTGTTTTGTTATAGCAGCATACACAGAATAAGACTAGACTAAAAAGAAGAAACAGTACATCAGACAAAATGCGCCAAATACTTTCTGGAAACTGAAAATCTGATTGTCAAGTGGAAATTAGAAGAGCAGTGCAGACAAAGCTGAAAAGGAACCTAGAAAAAATGGAAAACTAGAAAAAGGCAAGCATATTTATGAGGTGGAATCCCAAAAAAGCGCTAGAATTGAAGGCACCTGGAACCTGTGGGCATAGAGGGGGTGCTAGCCCTTGAGGCTGGGAGTTCAAGACTTGAGTAACAGCGAGACCCCAACAAAAAATTTTTAGAAGTTAGCCAGGCATAGTGGTGCACCCTTGTAGTCCAGCTACTTAGGAATCTGAGACTGTGGAGCATCACGTGGGCCAAGGAGTTAAAAACTGCAGTGAACTCCGATCAAGCCACTGCACTAGATCCTGCAGAAAGGGAAAGGAAGGAAGGGAATAGGAGAAGAGAGGAGAGGAGAGGAGAGGAGAGGAGAGGAGAGGAGAGGAGAGGAGGGAGGAGGGAGAGAGGAAGAAAGGGAGGGAGGGGTGAAGGGAGGAAGGGATGGGGGAGGGAGGGAAGAAAAAAAGGAAAAGAAGGAAAGGGAAAGGGAGGGAGAAGGGGGAAGAGGGATGGGAAAGGAAGACTGGGGAAAGGCTCCACCCCCATTTACCATCACCTTGGTAGTTAGCAATTCTTGTGTTCTTTTTTCTTTCTTTCTTCTTTCCCTTTATTATTAGTATTAGTTTTAGTATTAATATTAGTATTTAAAGACACTATTCTCCCTCTATCACCCAAGCTGGAATGTACCATAGCCTTAAACTCCTGGGCTCAAGAGATCCTCCTGCCTCAGCCTCCCAAGTTGCTGGGACTAAAGATGTGAAACACTAATCCCAGAAGGAGTTACCATGTCAACACACAAATTCTGGGAAGACACAAAGATTCATACCACTATGCCCACAGAGGTTAGGAGTTTCCTCTCTTTGCAGATCATTCTAGAGAAAACTGAGCATTACAGTCCCCTAATGAATTAGCCAGCTCTCTGCATAATCACTCTGCATCAAAACTCCTGTTGTGCCTGCAAAGTATCTCCTCAGTATTTTATTACTTGGTACAGGAACTACCAAACATCCAAGCATGAGGAAAGTCTCTGATGTGAAAGAAAAGGCACAAAGAAACTGGCTATGAAATTATCTGAAAGATAGAAGAAATTAAATCCATGAATGAAAACACATGGTATAAAAAAGAACATTCAGAGAACAATAACACCACCAACAAAATAGGAGACTCATGAAGTTTAAAATATTATATAGCAAGGAAAAACTCAGTAGGTCTGCAAGTTAAGACTGAAGAACTATCCCACTACATGGGACCAACAGAACGAGAGACAGAAATGGAAGCAGAAAAGATGTTTAAAAACTAAAGGATCAAGACAGAAAGTGCCTAAATGAAGGGAATCCAGAACAGGAAATAAAAATGTCCTTGAACTAAAGTGTTTCCAGGTTGACAGGGTCTGTCAAGTCTCCCTAAAATGAACAAGGGACTGTAGGTAGGTAGCTGTCCTACAAGCAACCATCACCATGACCTTGAATAATAGTAGAAAATTTTTAATTTCCTGAAAGCTTCCAGAGAGAATATATACAGGTAAAATAAAGTAAATCTTAGAAATAAGAATTACATCAGATTTCTCAATGGTAACACTGGAAACTAAAAAAATAATAAACTAGTAGCTTCAGATTTTGAGAGAAAGGTATTTTATACCTGGAATTATATATATCCAGGAAAATTGTCATTCAAGTATATACATAGAATAAAACCATTTCAGACATAAAAAATTCCAAAAAGTAACGTAACAGGTACCTGTACTTTGGAAGCTTCTTCTTCAAAATAAGGGTATATACCAAATAGAATATAAAAATAAGAGATCTAACAGAAAATAAAAAGTAAAAAGAATTCACTGAATGACAGTAAAAGAATGTTCCAGGTTAACAGCTTTGCAGCAAACCTAGAGAACAGCTTAGACAAACTGGACCAGGGAGATACATCTCCAGGGAGGCAGGGAAATAACAGGGAGAAAGAATAAAAGGAGAGAGAGAGAGGGAGAGGAACAGAGGGAAAGAAAATGAAAAAGGGAAGTCATCAAAAGAGGGAATGAGAAAGAATGACAATGAAAAAAAGGACGGAAATGAAGGGGGAACGGAAGTAAACAAAGACAAGTATAAAGGAAGGAAAAGAAAAGAAAACTGATGGAGCACCTGATATATTTAAACGGGAGAGGAGCACGGTTCTCAGATATTAGATTTGTAGATGAATTGTAATTGGTACAAGGAAGTTAAGAAGGGGTGAAAAAGCAAGAGAGAGGACACAGGAGGGAGAAAAAGAGACACAGAATGACGGAAGGATGAATGCTCAGGAAAACAAAAGCTGTCCAAGAATGAAAAGGCAATCAAAGTTTGCTACATGGCTTGTGTGTGAATAAAAACAAATTATCTTAACCCTGGACTTACTTTAAAATGGTGATGTAAGTACATTAAGATAATGAGAGAGAAAGAAACATGTGTATGTGTTTGAGAAGATGGGAACATTGCCTATAAAATAATTCATAAAAGTCAACATCATGCTGGAAAAGGAAAGATGGAAGTGGTTCCAGATTAAGGGGATCAAAGAGGTACAACAGCAAATCCTGGACTTGATTCTGCACCAGAAGGGAAGAACAGTTAGTTTCTCCTCTCCCCTCCCCTCCCCTCCCCTCCCCTCCCCTCCCCTCCTCTCTCCTCCCCTCCCCTCTCTCTCTCTCTCTCTCCAATTATTATTGGAATAGAGAGATTCAACAGGGTCTGTGGATTAGACTGTGGCACGTAGTGTTGTGTCAATGATAATTTCCTGATTTCAGTGCCTGTGTTGGCACTGTGGGTGGAGTGTATTCTGGTTTTCAGAAAACACACACAGATCTATTTAGGAATAATGGGCCCTAGTGTTTCCAGCTTAATCTCAGTTAAGAGAGAGATTAAAACAAAAGTTGTGAAGTGCTAACAGGCAGGGTATCTTGGTTCTTTGCAAATTTTCTTGAAGTTTGAAACTATTTTGAAATAAAAAATGTGTTTAAGTTTTAAAAAGTCAAATCATTCTACAAGGTTTAAATAAAGCAAAACAAACTGAAATTCAAAAAGTATCACCCCCTGCTCCATATTGTCATTACCAGTTCACGATCCTCAAAGGAAATACAGAACTTCCTTTTTCTTTTTTTTTGAAAGACAAGAGTCTCACTTTGTCGCCCTCAGTAGAGTGCTGTGGCCTCACAGCTCACAGCAACCTCCAGTTCTTGGGTTTAGGTGATTCTCTTGCTTCAGTCTGCCAAGTAGCTGGGACTGCAGGCGCCCACCACAACGCCGGGTTATTTTGTTGCCATTTGGCTGGGGCCAGGTTTGAGCTCGCCACCCTTGGTATCTGGGGCCGGTGCCCCACCCACTTGAGACACAGATGCCACCCTGGAAATATAGAACTTTCTAAGCTTTTTTTGCCCTTTGTTACATTCCTTAATACAATATATATACACATATATATATATATGTATGTATATATAGCTTTTCTTATTTTTCAATTTTGATGTTATCAATAGACTTCTCACTGATGAGGATGAAGACTACTTACATGAATATAGAGTCTGAAGATTCCTATTTTACTCTACAGATATAATCATTAGCATCATACTTAATTGTGACATATAAACAACCCCAAACTTGACTGGTGGTAGCCTCTTAAAGCTGGTACCTGTGTCTTCATTAATATGTCTTTACTGTTCTCTGAGTATTTTACTTTCTGGAATAAAATGTTTCAGATTTATTTTGTTCTCTTCCTACCCAGCTTTGGATTCAGACATTTCTCCAAGAACTTCTGGTTTCATTTAGAAGAGACTAATGTATACAAACCAAGATATGAGGGCTAGAAAAAATATGTATGATACACATACACACACATAAATTTAGATCAAGATCTATGCCTCAAAAGATGTGAAATTCAACGATGTAACATGGCTTATTCTGTCCTTCCATCTCCCTATTGTTATAACTCCTTTCTGCAGCAGTGAATGTCTGGCTTCATTATCCTGAATATATTAACCTTTGGGCCCCCTCCCCTTGGACGTAATCCATCCTTTACCATGTCAGTTATTTCTGCAAATCTGATCTGACCACAAATTTGGTCTGATCTGACCAAATCTGATCTGGCCAAGGCAGCCTAATTTTCAATTCCAGCCATGCTTGAATGCTGCCTATGCCCTCATCTCATCTGATCAGTCATCTTCAATAGTTTTGTTTTGTCTAAATTAAAAAAAAAAAAAAAAAATGTGTAAAGGAGAGTTACATGCTATTTTTGTAAATAAAAATTTTGAAAATGAAAAAAGTGTATTATATAGTAAATGTAAATACACATTATGCTTAATTTCACTCACATGTGAACAAAAAACTAACACTTATCAATAGAACATCAGAGTTATTTCTTCGATAGTAATGAAAACTTGTTTGCCAACTCTATATGTTCTCTTTTAGATACATTTTTTCCCCAAAGTAGAGATATGGATGTTAGAATTATGTTTTATCTATTTTTTAAAGCTAACTGACTGACATATTTGAACATTAAATCTGCAACAAATCCCATTTTAACTTAGCAACAAAGTTGGCTAATCCTCAGTGGAAAGAAAGTCATTATAAAAGAGACCAAAAATGGCTTCAAGTAACCTTGAATCATTCATTCAGCCTTTCTAGATTAAATCAGGGAGTTGAACTTGATGATCTCCAAAATCTCTCCTAGCTCCAAATGCATTAATATAGTAAAATGTAATAAATTCTGAGTTTTTAAAAAATAGGTACTTTCTATGAAACTATGGGTGGGGAGAAAGGATGAAATCATAATACGGACTTGCTTTTCCCTCCAACCAAATCCATAAAAATGCTTTCGAAACATCAATAACACCTAGAGCACTGCTCTAAAGGCTCTTCCCACAAAAAGTTTAGCTACATAAACGATAATGCAGGATTTAAGTAATCCTTCAATGCAACTAGAAGAGATATTACCGTGGGACACAAGAGATATTACCGTGGGACACACTGCGGGAAAAGACGAGAATAAGAATGGTCATTAAGATATCAAATCAGCACACTGTACCCCATAAATGCATCACTGTGCACAACTATGATTTAATAAAGAATTAAAAATAAAGGAATTGGTATACTACACATTCCATTAATTAGCACTATTGTATTTAACATTCACAAACACAAAACAACACAGAAGTTGAGGATTTAGGCTGCTTCCTGAATAAATGTTATATCTGAAAAAAAAAAAAATGATTAAGAAGGTTCAGCCTATTGTGATCACAAAAAGTTGTGTGAAAGGAAAGCAAATCTTTTCCTGTGTTTAGGAGACACACTTTGGAACAAGAAGAAGACAAATTTCAGTCGTGTCTGACAAATAAGCAGACACATAAAAATGTAGAAGCAACAAATGTCTTGCAAAACAGCTTAGTGAAATAAATCATTTTATATCCCCATGATAGGATACAATAAATTCTATCCACATGAGGGAGGGAATACAATAAAATGATTAAAAGTGATGCTTCAGAAAAATATATAATAACTTAAAAAGGTTTAGAAAAATATGTGATAACTTAAAAAGATTTCACATTATGTTAAGAAAAAGTGGCAGGTTATAAAATTCGTGTAAGACCAGATTCTAATGTGTGTGCCTGGTGGGGGGTGGGGGGAAACAGAGAGAGAAAACTTAGCAGTTCTGGGTTGTTTTTTTTTAATATACAAACCCAAAATGTTAACAGAAGCTGGTCCAGATGTTGGTATTGCTACAGAGTTTGATATTTTTTCTAGGTGACTTTCTGAATTTTTCAAACAATCTAAAGTAAATATATATTTTGTAACCAGAAAACATGTTAAAATTATTAGTCAACTTTACACAGGATGTGTTCAGAGAGAGTAAAAACCATGGTGGTAAATTTAAAGAGTTTTAAATTATTTTGATTATTTCTCTTAGATTACATTTGATTATTTCTCTTAACTCATGAAAGTTGCTTAGTTACATAGGAAGTATATCCAGAATCCACTGAAAATGGGATTGATGAAATAAATTAGGAGATGCTAACACAATGAAATACACTAAGCAGCCATTAAAAACAGAATTTAGAGTTTCTAAAAAAAATGTGTAATCAGCATGTACAAAAATCTTGCTAAAAACTATTTCATATAAATAGTAGTTTGAAAGCTGACGAATTTTAATTTGGTGAGCAAACGTACTTTAAATTTCAATGACACTACGTACAGCCATGTGCTCTGGCATTCTGTGGGTTTACCCTACTAACTTACCACAGCCCACTTCTTTTACCTAGTACATAATTTAGCATTCTATTTCTTCTGCTCATAATGTATCCTTTTGTAGACCCGGGAAAGATCTGCATGCATTTACAAAGGCTCACAATTCCAATGAGTACAGTGGGGTGTCATAAAAATATGTTTCAATCTCCAGTGAAGGAAGAAAATTACAGACTGGAATTTAGCAACATCCAAGATTTCAGCAGAAGGATTTAAATTACTATGAATCACTCAAAAGTGTTCTTAAATGCTCAATAAAACTGACTATCCAGAGTGTTTTTATATTCACTTCAAAAAATAAAAATAAAAAATAAAAAGGAAAGAAAATATACTGACAATACTTAAGAGAACTTGGATGTGAATAACTGAAGAAAATAAGTGTTTGAGAAGATCCAAAGAAAGAACTCCATTTAACCTTTTGTGGTTGACGCTTTTCAGGAGAAATGGATCTTTGAAATTTGCTCTCTCCCAACAAAGGTTTCACCTCCACAAGAATATCTCATATCTCTCTCTCTCTCTCTCTCTCTCTCTCTCTCTGTCTGTCTCTCTCTCTCTCACACACACACACACATCCTCTCTTTCATCGTTTGGATATATTCCCATTACCCTAAGATCACTGGAACAACACAACTACGTCCTTTTATTCCTTTTTCAAAAGATTAGAGCAGAATAAAAATTATTAGGAAGTAGACAAATCTCTACTTCCTAAAAACATTTAATACCTCTCTTATAGCTGGTTTAGTGAACACACACACAAAACCAAGAAAATCTTCAGATGGCTTCAGGCTGAGATTTGAACGTGTGTAATAGGGAAGAATGACCGATATGTTATAAGAATTCTCTGTCTTTTGTCCTTACGCCACAACAACACATCCACTGTAATGGAAAACATTTAAGTAACTTTACTCAAACAGATGGAATAGTACTCTTGGCTTATTATAAGCACGGGTTAAATTGTGCCCCCCTCCCCCCAAGTATACATGAAGACCAAACCTCCAGGTACCCCAGAATGTGATCTTATTTGAAGGGAGGGTCCCTGTAGATACGGTTAAGTTAAAATTGATGAAGGTCATTAGGATAGGCCCCTAATCCAATATGGCTAGTATCTTTATTTTAAAAGAGGATGAGGGAAATTTAGACACAGATACATACACAGAGGAAGAGGGAAAAAACAGAGGCAGAAGATAGGCTCCCATGAGACAGGTTGTGAGGCCTGAAACAGAGATTCCCCTCAGGGCCCTCAGAAGAAAGTAAGCCAGCCTGCTGACAGCCTGATTGCAGACTGCCAACCTACAGAAGGGGGAGTCCACACATTCATGGTTCCATACAATGGGGAGTCCATATATCTGTTGTTTAAGACACCTTGTCAGTATTTCTTTTGTTACAGCAACCCTAGAACAACACACCATTTCTGCATCTAAAGTTGTACACAATCATAATACTTCATCCTTGCCTCATTCATTTTTTTTAACAGGTAAATAACTGAACCTAGGAATTTCTGGGAATGGTTTTTGCCTCCCTCCTTCAGTGCTATGTGATGGTTCCAAAGTTCTACTACTAAAATAAGCAAAATGCATAGCTAAAATTTAAAGTGAATGATGGTCTGTCAATATCTGAGTGCTTGGAAAATGAACACCAAAAGAAGAAGTAGGTTAAAAGCACGAGGCACGGCCTCTCTAAGAGGCGGTCTCCATTAGGGTTCCTCACGGAAATATTACTCGGGAATGTCTCATGACATGAATTTCTCTGATAACACCAAATCACACCTACCATCTGTGCACGAACTGCTATTTTCTTTTTTCAAGAAAAAAAAAAACAATGTGAGAAGTGTGATTAATCAGAACCCTGGCATGAAAAGGCCGTGCAAATAAAATTTGCTGATTCACAAAAAACACACATCTGGTAAAGAAGCAACGTAAAGTGCAAGGCGTTGGAGAGACCATGTTGTTAAGAGGGACACTCATCCTCATAGGCCTAAATTTAGACTTACCAGCTGTGTTTGGTTTACAAATCCTTCCAATCTGCCCGCTTATAATAATAATAAAAAATGAGAAAGGCTTTCTGGGGAACACTGTTTAAAAAATGTGAGGGGGAAACTGGCCCCCATCATATTCTATAAAGGGGATACTACACTGTCAACTTGCTTGACATCATTTCCACTGGTACACAGTATATGCACCCTGTATGCATTTCCACCATGTATCTGTCCATTCTTCTGTTTCTAGTGGTTTCCATCATCTGACAGTAGTGCCTTGAATGTACTTGAACTTTCTCAGGTTCAGGGTACCATAGAGCTATACCATGTGACCATGGAAATTTTTCAAATAATTTTGACATAATTTCCTTCTGGCAGAAAAGTGAAAAAGTTTCTGTAGTCAGGGAGTGCTAAACCTAATCCAAGTTTAGACATATCCCAGCGTTGTGAATTCGTTCAAATGAGGTTAGTTTTTCTGAGTTTCAGTTTTCTGGCTTGCAACGTTTTGAAAGGTCATACCTCCCCGTGGATCATGAAGGATGAAAAAAAGATAATAAAAGTGATATATGCAATATCAGCTTGGAGGCTTTACAGGAATTATGTTATGTAAATTTTACCACAATCCTGTAGAATATATTTTTTCCTCTTTTTAACCAGATAGAAATAGTATTAGTACATGCTCTTTCCCCCTTTGTTTTTAGATGAGGAAATAGGTTAAATCCCATGTTCAGACTCTTAACTGCTATTAATTAAAGGACCTCTCAATAGCCACTAAGTCAATCTTATATCAAAATATGACATGGATCCCTGGAAGTGATGAATGAATTCATTTTATTTTTTAGTTTCTCATTTTAAATTGTCAGTTAAATAGACATCTAAAGCAAGAATAAATAAACATATTTGGTCAACATGTAGCTCTGCACTATGTAAGAGCTACGTGTGCACAAGTACATTCAAGACAGCACTGTTGGAAATTTGGAAAAAACAGAAACATATCAATGGACAAATAAACTGTGGAGAATGCGTATAAGTGTGTGAATAATACATTGCGATGAAAACCAACGAAAGCGAAAAAACATGGATAAACCTCAACCTACGTGTTAGGAGAAAAAAGCAAAACACAAAAGAATTCATACCGAATGATATTATTTTTAAAAGTCCTAAAACATACAAGGTCCCAAAATACATAAATCTTTAAAATATATTGCTTCAAGATACATATACTATATAAACTTGTATGAAAACCAAACAAATGACGAACACAAAATTCAGACTAATAAGCGTTCTTTAAATAGGAGAAAGAGAGAGAATCTTGAGAAGAGCAGGTAAGGGTATCAAGAGTTTTGGATGTTTTATTTCTTAAGCTGAAGGGTAGTATATGGATGCAAATTTTAATTATCCTATTCCAGGAGTCTGCAAACATTTTCCATAAAGAATAAGATTGTGAATAGTTGGGGTTTCATGGGCCATCTGACCTCTGTCATAACTTCTCTACTGAACCACTGGAGTGTGAAAACAGCCGTAGACAATACATTAATGATGTAGCTGCGTTCTAATAAAATTTTATTTACAAAAATGAAGCCAGTCGTGCGTATACAGCATAAAGGGAATACACTTATACACTTCAGTGGAATTAGTACAACCTTTATGTAAACGGTGTGGAGATTCCTCAAAGAACTAGAAGTTGACTTACCATTCAATCCAATAATCTTACCATGGGGAATCTACCCAAAGGAAGTCGTTACATCAAAAACATGCGTGTACTCATGTGTTTATTGTAGAATAATTCACAATTGAAAATACATAAAATTAACCTAAGCACCCATCAACAGATAACTGTATAAAGAAAATGTCACACACACACACACACACACACACAACACATGAACACACACGAACACCATGCAATACTATTCAGCCATAAAAAAAAGAATGAAATAATGTCATTCACAACAACAGAGATGGAACTAGAAGCCATAATCCTAAGTGAAGTGTTTCAGGAATGGAGAAACAAATACCACATGTACTCACCAGTGGGAGCTAAGCAATGGTATACACGGTCACACAGAAGAGTGTAATGCACTGTAGAGACACGGAAGTGAGGAGGGGGGAGGAAGGTTAGGCATCAAAACCACCTGTCAGCCTTGTCTGACGTCCAATCTACAGAAGTATAAGTCAATACATTCATATTGTGTAAGCCACTAAATACCATTTTAGGAGGAACACATATAAAATAAACAGTGTCAACAAGAAAGTGGTTACAATTAGAACACATGTAATCTAGGTCATATGAAAATAAAATAAAAATGGGGCTAGAAATTTTAAAAAATTACCGATCGGGACAATGTATACTATTGTTCAGGTACAATAAGAGACCTCACTTTATCACTGTAACAGTACAATACATCAAATACCAAAAAACCACTTCCTCCCTCCAAATCTATTGAAATAAAAATATAGAGAGAATAAAAAATAAATTAATTTCTAAAAGATGAGCCTGATGAGATTTTGCCCATGGCTATTTGCCTCTGTTTTAACTGCAATGGATCATTATGAAAATTTCAAGATACACAAAAATCAAGAAATATAAAATTTGCACAAATAGAACAAATGAAGTCCTACCAGCAACACTGATAGAAATTGAGAAAGGTGAAACTCGAATGAGTGAATCAGAAAGGACTATGCTGACTGTGTATCTTGGAAGTGAAATAACCGACCATAACACAGTCTGTCTCAAAAGTTTTGTAGTAACCTACATATAAGTAGCTATAAAGGGTGGCCACAAAGTTCATATGCAATTTAAAATAGACAACTATATAACATATTAGCATATATGTATGGTATAAAATACGCAGATTTGGGGCTGTACCTGTGGCTCAAAGGAGTAGGGTGTCGGCCGCATTTGCCGAAGGTGGCGGGTTCAAACCCAGCCCCAGCCAAAAACTACAAAAAAAATAATAATAATAACATAAAATAAAATACACAGATTTTTATATATGTGCATATTCTGTCCTATGCACGAAACTATTCTACAAAAAAAGTCACTTAAGTTTTAAACAGGTATATTCATTCAAGTAAGAAAAGTATATAGTCTTGATTACTAAAAAGTATCCATTAATTTTCTTTTCACACTTTTCTCATGAAACTTAGAAATAAAGTCCTCTTGATGATTGGCAGATAGGCAGAAGGTAAGTTCCAGATTCTTAATACTTGCATTTCTATTAGGGACTTTTTTTTTAACATTCAGACACACACACTCACAAATCAGTGTTTTTAATCACCTCAGTGGAGACTACTGAACATGTAATCAAGGACAAGTACAGAACTGCCACGGTGAGGCTGAAAGGTAACTGAGCCTTCCCCACTAAGCATGTCACCCAACACAGGTGCAGCTCACTTGTGTACCTTGGCAAAATGTCATTTTACTGTGCATCAAAGATACTTAAAGCTGTGATGCTAAATCCACAAACGATGAAAGGTCAAAGGAAACTGACTGGAAATAACTTTGGGCTTCTGGATACACACACCAAACCGTAGTATCAGCCAGCTATGAGATTGTAGGTTCAGCAATGACAAATCAGAAACAGAGCAAGCCAGGAAAAATAATTACTCCAGCCAAAACTTCTGAAGATGTTTAATATATAGCCTATGGACAGATAACGCTGCAAATAGAACTCAGTAATGTAATCAGACATGGTTTCTAGGGAGCACAGCCACCTGATTGTGCACTTACCAAGCATAGCTGAAAAGGCCTTCAGCAAACTGAAACCAGTCCAGAGAAAGGACTGGACAACACAGCCAGCCCTACCGACAAATTTACAGAGCATTTCTGAAGATGCATCGGTAATAAAAACTATCAGATGATTAAAACAAATGTACAAATATTCTTAGACTCTAGTAATTCGAAATTACTTGGCAGATATTACATGTAATGACTCACTCAAAAAGGAAATTATGCTCATATTATAGCATTTAAAGACCAATACCAAACTTTTGGTGTCACTCTCAAGATAAACATGTTTTATGTTCTAATTATTTCAAATTCAGAGAACCCACCCTCCTAAATTCTATCTCCATGGCGCCTCCTCTATATCCCTGGAAGATTTTTCCATACAGCTAAGCAGCTGTACATATATGTAGCCCCCTCTTACTCTATAAAATCGAGACTCAATGATCCTCACCCATACGCACATGAAAAGCACCTAGTGTAGTCACTTCATTACATCTAACAAAGTTCATTAAAAGTCAGCCACATGGCAGGCACTGGACTGGAGATACGCCGGAGGCCGAGACCAGTGACTGGCAAGGCTCCTGCTCCCACGAAGCATATACTTTTAGTTTGCAGGAGGGAGAGGGTATAGGAAACAAACAAATAAATGCACAGATAGATGAGATAATTCCAAATAAAAAGATAAGAAGTGCTGATAAACAAGGGAATAAAATGCAGAGAAAGTGGAACTGGCTGTTGGAGAAAGGGATTACAGGGTGCAGGAAGATGCTTGAGAGAACTGTCCTGGAAGGCTGCTTTAAGGAGGTAACTTGTGAAGGACCCAATTTTGTAAAACACTGAGAGAGATTCCAGTCTAGATTCCAATCTGGCTCACTGGTCCAGATGACGGTTGTGGACCAAACGAGCTTCAGGCAGAAAGGACTCAGAATTGTCCAAGGACCATAAAAGAGACAAAGGGCTGGCACCCAGGCTGAGATGAAAGAATAACCAACAAGGCTTATTTTAACATTTACTATGCCCAAATTTTAAGAATTCGCATCTTTATTTTATAGGTCTTTTAAAAACAGAGGACAGAACTCCATGATAAATGAACGCTGCACCTAAGAATCCAAAAGTACGACATGTGTTGCGCAACGAGAGATTGTTAAGCAGCTACGTGCCCTCATTCAGACTCCTCAGGAGCACTGGCCAGTTGGAGGCTATTAATTGTACCTACTGCAGTTCCATTTATCTCAATCACACTTGTGATAATTTCTTACCAAAGGGAAAACTTTCTTTTTTGTACGTAACACTCTAAAAGTTTGGTTTCTTTTAATTCAAAAAGGTACAACATACCATTAGCCTGTAACTGCTACAAAACCATTGTCAGAGGTGGTGTGATTGTTCCCAACGATTCCTCTTCTTCCTGTGAGAGGATTATACCTCTTGGCCAACTGGCAGGTGACTGTCCATATCTCTTTATGGAGGGAAAATAGTTCATCACTCTGCTGGATTTGACCAGTGACTTTCTTTGGACAATGGCATGTATTCTGGCAGAAAATGTATTCCTTTCTCTCTGTCATAGGAATGACATGGCCAGGGGTCCCTCCTTCAGTCTTGACCCCACAATGAAGAAAACCTGTGAAGCAGAGTCAATGCCTAGAAAAGGGTAACAGCTCAGCCACAGCTGACAGGTACACAAGCAAGAAAGAAATATTTATTATAAGATATAATATCTATATTATAGCCACTGAGATCTTGAGGTTGTTTGCACTGCCTCATACCTCAGTGAACGCTGAGGAAGATGCCACTCCCTGTTCAGTTAGATTAAAAACAGACACACCTACCTGACTTTCTCCAAGTCAGTACAGGACAACAAATTAGGAATTTGCTTTTCCAATTTTGAAGATTCATGTATTAAGAATTTGCCATTTTGTTGTAGTTGAACATAACAAGGCTTTCGTTTCAATTCTCAACAGACTTTGTCTTGTTAATATTACAATTTTAAATGATATTTCAATTTTAAATGATTAAAGTGCTTTTCAGTTTAAAAATTGCTGTATCAAAAAACCAACTATGAGATAAAATTACACTAAAAAGGAACCTCTAAAGTGCTATACGAAATGAAAGAAACCAGACATGAAAAAAACAAAAACAAAAACATGATTTGATCTACATGAGTTAATCTGAGGAGGCAAATCTATACAGACAGTATACAGATCAGTGGTTGTCTATGGCTGAAGAGAAAATGGGGATTAACTGTAAACAGGCATAACAGGATCTGATTTGTGAAATGAAAATGTTCTAACACTGGCTTACAGTGATGGTTGTGCAGCTCAGTTAATTTGCTTTAAAAAAATCATTCACCCAAAATGGGTTAAAATACAAGTTCTGACTCATTGAGTTTGGAGAGAGCTCAGAAATTGTATTTCTAACCAGATTCCGGGAAATCAGCAGAATCATGGATCATCCTCTGAGTAGGAAGCCTGTAGAGGGAAGAGGGTAGTAAGAAAACAAAAGCCCTGGATGAGGAAAGGCGGTAACATCACTCTGGAAACTGACTTGCTGGGAGCACAGCACAGACCAGAGGGGGAAGTTTCGGAGAATGAAGGCCTTTGAGGCCGTTTTAACGGTTCTCAGATCTAACCACATAACTACTCTGATTATAACAGAGGAAACTGAAAGAAGGCACTAATTCTAGAGTTAGCAAAAAGGTAAAACTGATGGGGACTCTTCAGATATATAAGCAAACAGGAAGAGTGAACGGGAGATAAATAAAGAGAAGGCATTTTACACTGGACACCTCGAGAAGTGCTACATCATTAGCAGAAAATTAAATGGAAAAGGTAACAGCTTTGGGAAGAGTAATATAAGAAGTGGAGAACAGTAGAACATAGTTCATTATGGGAATTAAATAAAAGGGATGAGTAGGGTCATCTAATTAAGACTTTCCACTGCTCTTACAGTTAAATTTAGTAAGTTAAAATTCCACTGTAACAGCCTCTTTAATAGTGGAAAAGATAGTTCAGCTGTCACGCCCTCCTCTCCTCGGGGACAGTTAGTCATCGGCTTCTGCTAAAAAGTGACAGATTCCATGATTTTGCTGGGTAATCGCTTTTATGCTGGAAACTTCAATTGGAAAATTCTTTAAGGGACTTGAAACTTCTCCATATATTTTTGAGTCAGTAGTTCTAGTCAAAAAATCCATAAAGTTTTAATATACCTACATCATAACAACTTTTCATAATTAGAAAAGTAAACCTAAGTATTTTCAACCTAAACGACGTTTCGCCCTTCCCCACTTTTTCTTCACAAGCCACGGCTACCAGAATATATCATCGGTGAAATCTCTTCGTGAACCCTCCTTCATGGGTGGCAAACGTCTGACAATACTGTTGCTACTTCCTGCACCAATGGAAGACAGTGAGTGCTACTACATCCAAACCCACTTTCTGCAAAGCCTAGACGCGATCTCAGGCTCCATCTCAAAAGAGCATTCCAAAGAACGATAGCAAGGTGCCAGCATCCAAACACGAAGTAATATTCCTTTGCCATTTTCTGACACGGACTATCAACTCTACTTTCAAAATACAGAGGGTGGAATGAATCTTCAGAAGTGGCACAGACAGTTCAGATCGCAATACAATTAATACTCGATGTTGCCTTGGCAATATGGTGTTTATTTAGTTTTACTGTCGTGTCTTTGTGAATATTGACTTTTCAGTCACTGAAAATCACTAGGAAGGTCTGCACATGAAACACTCCCACACAAGCTCTCTCCAAACTTCTTCTGAAATGTCCTTACTTGTTTTATTTTGTTGATCATACTCAGTAACTCAAAAGCAAAACTTGAGGATTTTTCATCTTCTTCCTACTTCACTAACCTACACTTCTCCTCCTTGGGAGGAATATAAAAGAATACTTAACATGTAAGAGGCTATAAATGGCAGAGAGTGGAATTTTTCACTGAAGAAATATAAACAGTTCTAGATCAGCCCTATTTTGTTTGATTGGTTTTTCTTTAAAAAAAATAAATAAATAAAAGGCTAAGACCCATCAAGCCAAGATCTGGCTGTAGGCCTTAGAGAAAGTGGAACATAAATAATAAGTCATTTACTATCTCATTTTACAGATGAAAATTCGGAGGCACTAATGAAAAGTAACTTGCCCAAGGAAACAAAGCTAGTAAGCAAAGCAGCTAAGATTTTGAATGCAGGCAATTGAGCTACAAAGTCTCTACTCTTAACTAAGCTTATGTCTTGGTGGTATTTTTATTTACAAGGATTAATACTGCTTTCTTGGGACTTAACATATATCCCAATTAAAACTCATCGTCTGTTCCTGAACCTAGTGTTCTAACTCGTCAAAAAATTTGGAAAGCAGATTATGTTATACAGACTATTAGATATAGATACAGCTATGCATGCATGTAACAAACCATCTGAAAACTTAGTGTTATAGTTTATTAAGCTCACTGGCTAATTAAGAATTGAGGCAGCACACAGCGGAATTGGCTTGTCTCTTCTCCTTCCCATTTGAGGCCTCAACTGAAAAGATTTGACGGTCAAAGTCACCTGGATGCTGCAGACTAAACTTATATAGACATCTTCACTCGAAAGCCTGACATTCAGTGCTGGACAGTGGCTGGGACTTTGCTGGGGATGCATTGATATGTGGTCTCATCGTAACCTGGGCTTTGTCACAGCATAGAGATCTTAGGTTACATTTCTTATAAGGTGCTCTAAAAAGCATAGTGTCCTCCTGGACAAAGTGGAACTTGTACTCCCTTTCATAATCTAGCCTAGGAAGATGTACAGCATCACTTCTGCCATACCCTATTGGTCAAAGCAGACACAGTCTCACCCATATTCAAGGAAAGAAGCATAGATTCCATCTAGTGATGGGATGGGTGGCTGAAACGGTGAAGTAACCATCTTTATGCAAAACCACCCTCCACATTTTGGTACTACACAGGTTATTTTTTTTTTTCTTTTCATTCTCAGCCACCACCCATCCAGGCTCTGTACTCCAGCATGCTGGCACCTAGAGATGACATCACACTAGCAGCTCCCCAGAGAAGAGCCCCAGCAGGTGATCCAAGGTCAGGAGGGGAGAAGCTCCAGGAACATACTCCTTACGCCCTCCCTGCTCAGGTACCACATTCCTGGAAGTAGTTACATCTCTCTGTAAATATGCAGAAGTGGCCCCTTCTCCATAACTCAAGCTCTGACTGGGTTTCAAGATACTATTTCCCTTCCTTGTCCCTTTATAGCCACAGGTGCTAATGGCTTTTTACTACTACAAATCTCTAAGTGCCTCAGTATCCCTTGTTTGTCTCTTCACAGCCCATAATTCTATAAATAGTTCCTGCATTAATCTCTCATTTAAATGTGAGAAAGAATTCTGTTTCGTATCAGAGCAATGACTAATATGGGACCACAATAGAAATAGAGACTGCCCAAAGGCAAAATGTAAAACACAAGCAGGCTGGCAAAATCACCTTTTCTATTGTATTTTATAGACTAGTTGAATAGTACAATCATGTTCCTCCATTACTAGTTGAATTTCCATATTGACAAAGAAAAAAATATCTGTAGGTATGTACTCTGGATGTCTCAACTCTAACCTATTAGTTTTTCGAAAATGAACTTTTCTGCACAAAAGAATGAGTGATTCTTTCAAAAGCCTTGCTCAAATAACCATTTGTTTTATTTCTGATTTACCATAAAAAAATCTTAAGTTTTTTATTACTCTCATAAAACATGTTCTCTTCTATTGAATTACTTCTTTCTTTTCAAAGTCTTCATAAACAAAATACTAAATAATTCACTTTATGGCTTTACTGGAGCTTAAAATTAAGCCTACTGTTCTGTACCTTTCGGAATTTCTTTTTTTCCTTTTTTAAAAAAGAATGTTTACCCATTTTGAGTTTAGAGACACTATTTCTGCATTCCATGACTTCTCAACCAGGACAAGTGGTGATTAGGATGATTACATCTATAAGATCCCTGCTTATCCTTGATGATGAAAGTGTCACTTTACAGTCCTGAATACCTTTAAAGAGGCCAATAATAAGAGCCACCATTTACTGAGTACCAGGTAAGTGCAATCCATTCTTCACTGTGATCTAGTCACCTATGCTGTGCCAAGTGCTGTTTTTTTCTATACAATGTGATGTTTAACAAAAATAAAGCCAATTTGTATATTATTCCCCCCAAAGAAATGTTTCTTTTCAATTGAAAGACAATGGTCCTTTTCCTCCAGTTAATCTTTTGGGAAGCCTCATCTCATTTTGGCCTAATTCTAAAACAATTCTTACATTAATGTTACCAGCAGTATCTTTTCTCTTCTTAAAAACTGTATTGGTTTTGCATCATTGGTTATATTCTCCTATCTTCTAACATTTATACTTGTTTTTGTTCTTGTCTTTTTGTGTTTCCCAGGCTGGAATGCAGTGGCATCAGTAGCTCACTGTCACCTTGAACTCCTAGCCTCAAGTAAACCTCCTACCTCAGCCTCCTGAGTAGCTGGTATTATAGATGTGCATCATACTTGTCCCTTTAAATAAATACTCTCTGAATTCCCTATAGTTTCTTCAGATATGGCAGCATTTTCTCCTCACTGGATCATTTAAAAACTCAGAAAATGCTTTGCTGTATTTTCCATCCCTTTTGATTTATATTACTATTTAGAGTGTCTGTCCCATCTTCCCACCTAGACACTTAGACTACTACACTATGATACCAAGAACTGATCTTACGTATCTTTTGTTTTTCAAAGAATACTCTGCATAGCATCTTCTATTCAAAAAAAAAAAAAAAAAAAAAGTATTTGCTATGTACTTATAATACATTGTGGGGAAAATGAAATAATATTGGTAAGTTGAAGTTCATACTATTTTAAAAGTCTCTGGAGAGTGATACCAGATATATATTCACAAATAATTAAAGGGAATAAGGAGACCACAAATGTGAATGTAAACTGAATATCATAGTAGCCAATCTCAAAGTACTAAGGGGGAATAATAGTCAGTTTCATAAATAACTGTTAGATGCCGGGTGGCGCCTGTGGCTCAGTGGGTAGGGCGCCGGCCCCATATACAGAGGGTGGAGGATTCAAACCCAGCCCCAGCCAAACTACAACAACAAAAAAAAAAGCTGGGTATTATGGCAGGCGCCTATAATCCCAGCTACTTGGGAGACTGAAGCAAGAGAATCGCCTAGGTCCAGGAGCTGGAGGTTGGTGTGAGCTGTGACACCACTATACTCTACCAAGGGTGACAAAAAGACTCTGTCTCTAAAAAAAAAAAATAATAATAATAATAATTGTTAGATGCCATTCTAGCTAGACATAGAGTTCTACGGAGGAGCAGGCTGGGGGTAGAGGGGCAGTGGTAGGAAAGGCAGGCCACATACAGAAGACATTCTTAAATTTAGTTACTGAAATGTAAGTACAGTATATACTCGAGTATAAGCTGAGTTTTTTCAGCACAAAATTTGTGCCGAAAAACCCGAACTCGGCACAAATTTTGTGCCGAAAAAACTCAGCTTATACTCAAGTATATACGGTAGATGGCAAATTTTAAAATTTTCCAAATACAGCAGAGCCTCTAAAAGTTGAACATCCAAGGAAAAGTAACAAACTGCCCAATGTATGGAAGTGGTCAACTTAAGGAACTAGGCCTACTACACCTATAAGTACATGTGGTGCATGCCCAGCCTATGAAAACAAGCTCTACTTAAGGAGGTGGTCAGTGTGGGGAGGTGGTTAACTATGGAGATTCCACTGTATTCTTTTTGAATTTTAACCAATATGAAGTCTTTATCTTAATCTATGTGGCCTGTTTCTACAGAAGTGGTTCTTCACTTGTTCTAAGTGCCCAACACACATAGTTAACACTAACAAGCAGGGTGCAGCCAGGGGTGTGGACTGAAGCTTACAGGGTTTGGAAGGTCCCTTCTAAGGAAGAATGCAAAACTACAAATATAAAATTGGGTAGAAATAAATTTTTACTTAGAATGAGAAAAAAAAAAAACTCAATAAATGATTGGAGTTACGAAGATCCCCTATTCTGAGAGAGGGTTAGGCAACTTACCAGAAATGCTTACCTAGAGATGCTTCTTGGATGCAACCTAACATTTCTTTCCCACCTAGAACTACAACTCCAGCAACCCCCAGAACTACCACAGCCTTCAGCAAATGAACAGCTCTGAAGCTTGCATTTCATTAGCTTCACCTTGATCCCTCCCTGACAAGATGGCCTCATGGATGACTTGGCCAGGCACAGTGGCTCACACCTATAATCCTGGCCTTCTGGAAGGCTAAGGTGGGAGGGTCTTTGAGCTCAGAGTTGGAGACCAGCCTGACAACAGGGAGATCTCATCTCTACTAAAAACAGGAAAACTAGCTGGGTGTGGTGGTGCAGACCTCTATTCTCAGCTACTCGTGAGGCTGAGGTAAGAGGATTGCTCAAGCCCAGGAGTTTGAGATTGCTGTGAGCTATGACACCATAGCACTCTACCCAGGGCAACAGAGTGAGACTCTGTGTGAAAAAACAGGAAGGAAGGGAGGAAGGGAGGGAGGGAGGGAGGGAGGGAGGAAGGAAAGAAGGAAAAAGGAAGGAAAGGAGAAGGGAAGGGGAAAGGAAGGGGAAGGGAAGGGGAAGAGGAAAAGAAAAGAAAAGAAAAGAAAAGAAAAGAAAAGAAAAGAAAAGAAAAGAAAAGAAAAGAAACAGTGCTTCTTACAAGGCAGTGGGAAACCACTTGAAAATTTTGAAACAATCTTAGATGACTCTGATACACAGTTGTCACTCCCAGCACCTGTCCTCCCTGTGGGACCTTTCACAAAACATAACCACAGATTAATGTTCATCCACTTAAAAGTCAACGCAAAGAAGAAAGTAAAGTAAATTATCAATCAACTGGCCAAATGTCCTTGATCGGAACATAAAGTGCATGTGGATTATAAATAGGCAGGTTTTTTTAACTTTTACAATTACACATAAAATTATTCCACTGTTTTATAATTTAAATAAACGGAAAAGCCAAGAGGATAAAACTGTGCTATCCTGTCTGAATATCTGGAATACAACTCGGTCTATCACTCCATTTAGCCCTAAGTAAAAATGAGGCTTCCATAGTCCTCTTTCAAGTCAGAGAATGCTTGTTCACCTAACTCGGGGTGCTCTTCCAGAATAAAGGCACTGGTTAAGTAGGTGGGGTGCTTTACTTAACATCTCAAGGTAGCACTGAACGACTGCATGGGCTTCTTAATAATTAATACAATGTTCTGATCCGAACTTAAGTCTTTTATGAGCAGCCACTTGAGAAGCTGGAGTGACATTCAACTGCCCCGCAGTTTTTCTAAAACCTTAAAGAAATTACAACCGCTCGTATACGCACACGAAAAGTCTACCACTAAACCAAACAAGTTTATTTCCTATAAACTATAAAACAAGCTAGGAAAGGCCTTTGGTCCTAGATCTCCTGGGGGAGGGGAAAATCGAAAGCGGCTGCCTGGGGGTTAGGCGGCAGCGGCTGACCCGCAGAAAAG
>CAUYPK010069681.1:0-15055 GCA_963574355.1 Loris lydekkerianus | reverse complement strand
TCATGGGGATACAAACATCAATGGTTTGGTCCCTGTCTTAGGTTGACTGAATGCAGAGTGATCTTACCCGTCTTTGGGTACTATGAATGTAATCCACCATGCAGCCTCTCCATACCCTGTCTTAGGTTGTCCCAGCTTTGGGAATCTTACCTGTCATTGGTGCTATGGAGGGCAGTGAAGAATAATAGATTCTTGGTTAATGAGCCAGTGATATTGGACCTCGACCTGATTTAACTGCCTCTAACCTTTTTTTTTTGGGATACAGGGCCCAAAGGTGAAGGGTAAATAAGGGTAGCAGGGGAAGAAGGTAGGGTGAAAAACAATGTTGCAGCTATTTTTAGCCCTACTCACTGAGCCACAGGCGCTCCCCAAATGGATAGGATTTTTTTTTTTTTTTACAGAAAAGAGTAATGAAAGACACAGAGGTGGGGAGATAGTGACGGACAGTATCTCTGGATACCCCAGACAGTATTTCTTGGAGCTCAACACCAGCCATGAAAGCACCAAGAAACTGGGTGGCTCACACAGCAGAAATACGTTATCTCACAGTCTGGGGGCTGGAAGCCTAAAGTGCAGGTGTTGGCAGGGCTGTGATCCCCCCCACGTTCCACCCACCTCCAAGCTTCCGGTGGTTTCCAGCTGGCTTACTGCTGTGGCCGTCTCACTCGGGCCATCCTTCCCTACGCTGCCCCCTGCCCTTGTGCCATCTGCCTTCTGGTCGTGTCTCCTCTGTGTCTGAATTTACAGGACACCAGTCATCCTGGGTTGTGGCCCACCCTTACAACTTCATTTTAATTTATTTACTTCTGTAAAATCTCTGTTTCCAAACATGGGCACATGCTGATGTCCTGGGGATTAGGACTTCAACATGTCTTTTCTGGGGGCACGCTTCTATCTGTAATGACTTCCATATAACAATGATTTGGGAATAATATGACCAAGTTTGTTGTAATCTACTAAGGCAGAGTGTAAAAAAAAATTGTATACACAGCTGAGGAAATTAATTTTAAAAATACAAGTAGGTGATGGAGAACTTCTGAAAATATTCAAGAAGGGTCCTCAGCCTCCCATCAAGATCCCCTTGAAATAAGTGGGAAATATGAAAAAACGTATTTATTTGGTAGTCTGTCAGTAGTAGAAAGAAGGTAAATAAGCTTCATTTGGGTTTGGTCTTATTTGTTTGTTGGTGATGAAACCATAACATCACCTGTCCCCAGGTGGGATGTGAGGAGTGCAGTGGTGGAAAGAGAAGCTGTCAGAGGACAGAGGAGGGACAGAGGAGGGACAGAGGCAGGAGTGGCCTGAGGCCTGTGGGGGAGGTCTGCTCTGAAACTCTGGTTTGAATCCACACAAAACAACTAAAAAGTGAGTCATGGAGCAATCTGCAATGTTTATGTACAAAAGGTGCTAAAACTGCGTAGGAAGTGGAAATTCTATTCAAAGTTCACACTGGAGACATTGTCCAGTGACTGAAGCTCTGGTGACTCATGGCCAGAGCTCATTATAAAACCTATAATGAGCTTAATTTTCACAGACCACATGTTGGGCAATTGTCCTGATATGGTGACTTTATTGTGACATCATGCTCGTTTAAGAGCAACTTTATTTCTGGAAAACTTTATTCTGTACAAATTATTTCTCTGTACCATTTTGCATGAAATCAGTGCAAAAGCTACTTGGCATTGCAGTAAATGACTCGTTAAGGACTCTATTAGTGCAAATGCATGCAACTTAATTACATCCCCTAGGTTCAAATTCTGGATGTAAGTACTCTCTTGACAGGGCAAAGTCCAGAGTCAAGTTTTTATAGAGGTTGTGCATGAAGTGTCAGCCGTAACAGTCAGGGCTCCTCCACCCTACACTTATCTCTGAAGCAGTCATAATAAGTGAACTTTGGAAAGCCAACAAATTTTATAAGTAAAATTTAGTTTAAATGTAATATCACATTTATTTTTAAGCACTGGGACAATTTCTTCTTTCCTTTTAGCCTTAGAATTTTCAGATTATTTAGCGGAAATGTCACAAAATATTGGGAGAAACAGGCAATGAGTAAAAGTTTTAATTGCTGAGATTTTTTTTTTTTTATTAAAGTCAGCGTCTCAATCTGCCCCTTTGGGTAGAGTGCCCTAGCATCACAGCTAACTGCAACCTCAAACTCCTGACCTCAAGTGATCCTTACACTTCGGCCTCCCAGAGTGCTGGGATTACAGGTGTGAGACACTGTGCCCCACCTGGCATTTTAATACACGTAAGAGAACAGCTTTAGATGCTCCTGTTCTTTGCTAGGGGAGTTATTTCCCTGCAGAAACTTTATTACAAAAAAGGGAAGATTTATTCAGATACATGTTTACTTGGCGGCCTGTTGGTAGCAGAAAGAAGGCGAATTTCCATAAATGATGGTTTATTATGATGTTCATATCTGCTTCCAAGTTGTAATTAAACTTGAATCTAACTGTCCTCCCTGACCACCTCCATCTTTCTCTTCCACTGAAGGCTTAAGGACAGTAAATAGACAGATCTTTTATTCCAAAGAGATAATATCAAATTTATGAAGAAAATGAATCAAATGACAGTTCCACATTGGAGAGGTTAATACATGGTTAAAATTCCAAGATGGTGAGACTCATCTCCAGGCCAGATATATTTTCATAAATAGTTCTGTAGATAGTTAGGGTGCCAGCCACACGCACCAAGGCTGGTGGGTTCAAACGTGGCCAGGGCCTGCTAAGCAACAATGACAACAACAACAACAACAAAATCCCTGGGCGCTGTGGTGGGCGCCTGTAGTCCCAGCTACTTGGGAGGCTGAGACAAGAGAATCATCTAAGCCCAAGAGTTTGAGGTTGCTGTGAGCTGTGAAGCCACAACACTCTACCAAGAGTGACATAGTGAGACTCTGTCTCAAAAAAAAAAAAAAAAAAAAGTTTTGTAGAAAAGCTTCTGGGGAGGGGGCGGCCCCTGTGGCTCAAAGGGGTAGGGCACCAGCCCCATATGCCGGAGGTGGCAGTTTCAAACCCAGCCCCGGACAAAAACTGCAGGAAAAAAAAAAGAAAAAGAAAAAGAAAAACAAAAAAAAAAAAAAGCTTCCAGGGGAGAGCAGGGACATTTCCATAGTCTGGTTTACCTGTGGCAATTTAAATATTCCCTAGGTTGGCTTTGTTAATCTAGGACTCAATTTGTTCTACGGCTCCAATCTGAAGTAGGTCTACTTCCTTTTAAGCCACAGAACTTGCAGAACTTCCCTTCCTAAGCAGCGGAGTATTACTAAGAAAATAAAAACAAAAGAGATGTGTCTTCCTCCTGTGAGTTGAAAAAAGAAGAAAAAAGCATGTCTTCTCCCTGAATGGGAGAGGAGGGGGCCAGCAGTTTGTTTCCAGCGGCCTAATCTAGGTCTTCTCTTTCTGCCTCTGGTTTGGCAGGAGAAAAGCAGACTGGCTAATCTCAGCAGAGGAAAGGATGGAAGCTGGACTTCCACCTGTAGCAGGCGAATGTGGCTGTCTCCACCAGGTAGCTTCCTGGAGGCGGAGTTACGGGGTGCAGGTGAGGGCACCTCCACAGAAGGGTAGCACGTGCTGTGGTTTTGAGAATCATGACAAAAGTTTTCTGTGCCCAGAACCCCCATGAAGGGCGAGGACTGCTGGTCATTTGTGGGTGTCTTGGGGTTGGATGAGGACAGAGCACAGGATGGAGTCTTCCTCCTGTTTATCAGGAAACCTCAGCCACTCCTGGGGAGAGCTCTTCTGTGACAGTTAATATCTGCTGTTTTCACCTCCCTGGTGAGTATGGGCATGACTCCAAATTTGAATATTGGCTATTCAAATAAAAACTCTAGAGAGGTACTCCACCTACAGATTGCCTGAGGCCAGATGGTGTGAGGTGGGAAATAGATGCTCTCGAGCGCTGTTGGTGGGATGTAAGGTGGGGCCACCTCTGTGGAAAGCACTTGGCAATGTCTATCAAAATTGAGTACTTAAAAATGTATGTAATCCCTGACTCAGAGATTCTAGCTCTATGATATTACCCCCAAAATAGGCTTGCAAAATTGCAAAATGACCTGTGCACAAGGACACTCGCTGTAACACTTATCTAATCGTGACATACTCTAAACAATCTAAATGTCTCTCAAAAGGAAACTGAAATAACTCCCAGCACATCCAAACAGTGGGATGTTCTATAGACACAGGGATGGCATGGAGCAGCCTGTGGTACTGACACACTGATTCTGCTAAGCCCCACAAGCTATAGAACAAACAATTTATGTTGGATGCTACCACCTGTCTTCTCACTTTTTTGGAAATGGTGTCTTACTATGTTGCCCAGGCTGGAGTGCAGTGATTATTCACGGACATGATCATAGCCCACTGTAGCCTAGGTCCTGGACCTGTGGGCTCTAGCAATTCTCCAGTCTCAGACTCACAAGTAGCTGGGATGCAGGTGTGTGCCACTGCATCCAGCTTGTTTGATCTTTTCCTTTTGTGTTTTTTTTTTTTTTTTTTTGAGACAGTCTCATGTTGTCCTTGGTAGAGGACCGTGGTGTCATAGGTCACAGCAACCTCATAGTCTTGGGCTCAAATGATTCTCTTTCTTGCCTCAGCCTCCTGAGTAGCTGGGGCTACAGGCACCCACCACAACTCCTGGCTATATATTTTTTTAGAGACGGGTCTCTCTATGGGCTCAGGCTGGTCTCAAACTCGTGAGCTCAGGAAATCCACCTGCCTTGGACCCCAGAATGCTATGATTACAGCAGTGAGCCACTGTGCCTGGCTTTGTTCTTTTACTTTTTATTTTATTTTTTAAACTTAATTTTTTTGGAAATTTCAGATTAATGTGAGACTCCACCTTTGGCTTCTGACAGACACATGTGGGCTTAGATTCTAGCTGCTGCTTATGGGTCAGATAAATCTTCCCTAACTTCTGAAGTTAATTTTTCTGCTCAGTCTTAAGCAGGTTGGGTTACGTTTGCATTTGTTAGGTAAGGTGCCTGTTGTAGTTGTGTCCGGCACCCAGGAGGTGCGCCCTGTACCCTTACACTGTGCCCATTAGGTGGGAGCTCACTCACCTCCCTGGTTCTGTCTCCCTACTCTCCTCCCCACTCCCCTCGAATTGAGTTTTTTCTCTTGTGTGGGTATGTACTAGTTAGTCTGCTGGCTTCATGTTAGTATTGAGTAATTGAATATTTGCTTTTCTACTCTTGTGATATTTTACTAAGAAGACTGTGTTTCCTGGCTCGGCGCCTGTGGCTCAAGTGGCTAAGGCTCCAGCCACATACACCTGAGCTGGCGGGTTTGAATCCAGCCCAGGCCGCCAAACAACCATGATGGCTGCAACCAAAAAATAGCCAGGTGCTGTGGCAGGCGCTGTAGTCCCAGCTATTTGGGAGGCAGAGCCAGGAGAATCACTTGAACCCAGAAGTTGGAGATTGTTGTGAGCTGTGATGCCACGGCACTCTAACCCAGGGCGACAGCTTGAGGCTCTGTCTCAACAACAGCTACAAAAGAAGACCGTGCTTCCACTCTATCTTTTACTTTGTGAAGAACATGCTTACAGCTCCTCTTGAAGAACACATCTAGGAGGATAAATACAAAACTGAGAGCAAGACTTGGCTCCGTGAAGGTCAATGATATTTGAGAGGCGGAGTTGGAAGGTTCTTCATTCTTCACTGTACACCCTTTACTTTTTTTTGAGACAGAGTCTCACTGTGTTGCCCTGTGTAGAGTGCTGTGCCATCACAGCTCACAGCAACCTCAAACTCTTGGGCGTAAGTGATTCTCTTGCCTCAGCCTCCCAAGTAGCTGGGACTACAGGTGCCTGCCACAACGCCTAGTTATTTTTTGTTGTAGATGTTATTGTTTGGCAGGCCCCGGATGGGTTCAAACCCGCCAGCCCCCGTGTATGTGGGCGTGCCCCAGCTACTGAGCTACCCTCTGTTACTTTCTGAAGTCTGTTGCCTGTGTATGCATCATCTAGCTGAAAAAATATCAAAACTGTATGGGAAGCTAATTAAACATTTAAAAAACTCTGAGTAGCCCAGCACTGAAGGGACCCCTGATTTGCAGATGGCAGGGTCTGTCGGTTGCCGGCCTGCAGCCTCTGTGCTTGCTGAGGCAGGAGGAGACTTCTGACCCTCTCTGTGAGCATAGCGAGTGTAACTCAGCCTTCCTCTAAGCCAGTGGTTCTCAACATTCCTAATGCCGCGGACCCTTTAATACAGTTCCTCATGTTATGGTGACCCCCAACCATAAAATTATTTTCGTTGCTACTTCATAACTGTAATTTTGCTACTGCTATGAATCTAGAATGTAAATATCTGATATGCAGAAGACCCTGAAAGGGGTTACGACCCACAGGTTGAGAACCCCTGCTCTAAGCAGTCACTCAGTCAATGCTATGTGAGCAGGCACAGGTCCTCACCTCTCACTTCTCTCATTTTGCTTTCTTTCATTCTAGAGTTCCCTCTACCGTGACTGAAACCAGTCTGGCCCCAGAACTCTTGTTTGCTTCCATTTCCTCTGCCAGGCCCCACCCACCATAAAGACATGCCTGTGTCACCTGGGGTCAGGGCAGAACTAGGGCCCCACTTTTGGCTTCTGACAGACACATGTGAGTTTAGATTCTGGCTGCTGCTGAAGAGTCAGATAAATCTTCCCTAAGTTCTGAAGTTAATTTTTTCATCTGTAAAATGGAGATAAGAATGCTTACTTGGGAGATTACTGTGAGACTAAAAAAAAAAAAAAAAAAATATATATATATATATATATATATATATTGAACCCATATACATATATATACACACACATACACACACACACACACACACACACACACACATATATGTGTATATATATATATATATGTGAGTTCTACTGTATATCTGTATAGGTTCTATATGTATGTAGGGTAGAACCTCTGTCAGTGACCACCCAGGGGTTTGTAACAAACTGATCAACATATGGAGGTGGTCAACATAAGGAACTAGATCTGCTGTACTGATATGTACATGTGGTGCATTTCCAGTCTATGAAAATTAGGTCAGCTTAAGGAGGTGGACATTGTAGGGAGATGTCAGCTGTGGAGGTTCCATATATATGAGTTTATATATAAAGTACCCTTAAGAAAGTGTTCAGTACAAAGCTTTTTAAGTGTAAGTGAGCAATAGCAGTCGATTTATTCTCAAAGTCTCAAGCAGTCACCTGTCATTAAAATTATTGTTTAGGGGTGGTGTCTGTAGCTCAGTGGGTAGGGCACCAGCCACATACACCCAGGCTGGCCGGTTCGAACCTGGCCTGGGCCAGCTAAACAACGATGACAACTGTAACAAAAAAGTAGCCAGGCCTTGTGGTGGGCACCTGTAGTCCCAGCTAATTGGGAGGGTGAGACAAGAGAATTGTTTAAGTCCAAGAGTTGGAGGTTGCTGTGAGCTGTGATGTCACAGCACTCTATCCAGGGCTACAGCTTGAGACTCTGTCTCAAAAAAAAAAAAAAAAAAAAAAAAAAATTAGTGTTTAGATTCATCCATCACAACATGATGTAAGTAATTAATACCATATTTTAATTTTAGCAGAAATTAAAATGGTAAAGCCAGAGGAACAAAGCTCAAACGAATAGGGTTTAAGTATTAACAAAAAGAACTTGTTTGCTGCTGGGGAGGGAGCAGGTACGGAGAGGCTCAGCAGCAGGGCCTGGGAGCAGGAGCCATCCTGGGGTGTCCCCTGGGACCTGGCACCCGGCCTGGGACTGTTAAGGTTAAGCGTTGTTAATTGAGGCCTTCCTTCACCCCCCCCCCCCAAGGGAGGAAAAACAATATGGGCTGCAAGTGGCTGTGTGTGTGTGTGTGTGTGTGTGTGTGTGTAGCTGAGCTACCTCTGGAGAGAATTTCTGAAATCTCTGAGGATTTCAGAATCCATCCTGAGCACAGAATCTGAGAATTCCACATTTTGAGAAATCTCCCCTGCGCCTCTCCAGCCTGCCAGCTGCAATTATTTTAATCACAGGCGAAGAACATTAACAGGACACATCAAAGGCAGCCGAGATACAGAATATTCCAGAAGAGCCAGAAGGAGGTGGGTCTTGCTCCCTTGGTGGAGAGAGTGGAGGGCCGGAGGGTGCGCAGGTGAGGGGTGAAGGACTCATTCCATCCCGCCTGCTAGTCCTGGCCAGCGTCCACCTGCCGGCTCTGCTGACCTTTCAAAATAAAAGGCCGTTGACTAGCCTGAAAAAGAAAAAAAAAAAAAAAAAGGCTGGAAATACCCATCTCCGTTCACCGTGCTGCAGTTTCCCGGTTCAGCGCTGCGGGCTGTGCGGGCGGCCGAGCACCCGTAGCTCCTTCTAAGGCGACCAGGGCGCTTCTCAGAGACCCAGGGCCTCGGTCTCAGCTAAAATCTCTTGCTGGTGTGAAATGAGGTCAGACGTTCGGTGCCAGAGGCTGGGCTGCTTCCGGGTCGGGGCACCTGCAGAGATGAAGCCCCCAGCCCCCTGGACAGGAGGACAGACCAGCCCTGAATCTGCCTGGAAAGTGCCCAGCTCCGAGCTTCACGGGCACTTCCTGTCTCAAAAACAGGTTCCTCATTTGGTCTTCAATGACAGTAAAACAAGGATCAGAAACTGTCACTGTTTGTTCAAAAGCAGAAGCTAGAATCATTTCAGAGAAAGAGTGAGCGAAGCTGAAACCGAAACCCCACTTTTACCTGCCTGCCAGGGCCTTCCAGCCCCTCACCCCACGGCGGGTGCGTAACCACAGGGGTGTCTTTGCTCACATCCTAAATTAAGGTGTAGCTCGCTGTTTTTGATATTAATCATCTTATGGGCGCCCGAAATAGACTTTTAGTGGCTTGTTGAAGATTCTGGCCTTTCTGCAGTGTGTACCCAACCCTATACTTGTGAGAGCTTTATTCTTGTTCAGTAAGTAGAGTAACTTGCACTATTAATCAAAATTTTCTATGAAATAACCCAAATTTCAATGCAAAGTACAGAAATGTGTGGCATACAGATTTTTTTTCATTTTTCTTTTAAGAAAATTTTGTAACTTTTTGGGGCTCCAGAATCAGGTCCAAAAAGAAAAAAAAAATTCAACCTTAAAAACAAACAACAGTAACAACAAAACATTATTGGGAACTTCCATCCGCTCCCCATGACTGTGGTGGGTCACCTGGCACTTCAGCACACATTCACATTTCAAACGTGGCCAGTGTGGTGGACCACATCTGGAATCCAGCACTTTGAAGGCAGAGGCAGCTTGAGGCCAGGGATTAGAGACCAGCCTGGGCAATTTAGTGAGACCTCATCTTTGCGAAAAATGAAAAAACTAGCGGGATATGGTGGTGTGCAGCTGACTTCCCAGCTACTGAGGAGGCTGAGGCAGGAGGATGACTGGAGTCCAGGAGTTTGAGGCTACAGTGAGGTGTGACAGTGACACTGCACTCTATCTAGCCTTGGAGACAGAGTGCGACCCTGTCTCTTAAAAGTTGGAGATAGAAAAGAAATAAAAATGGAGGGGATGCTTGTGGCACTTTCATATCTTCCTCAGCTGTTCCCTTTGTCTGAAAAGCTCTTTTCTTATTTCTTTTCTTTTTTTTTGGAGACAGAACTCTGTTGCTCCAGGTTAGAGTGCCGTGGTGTCAGCCTGGCTTACAGCCACCTCAAATTCCTGGGCTCAAGCGATCCTCTTGCGTCAGCCTCCCAAGTAGCTGGACTACAGGTGCACACCACCAGAAAACCCAGCTAGTTTTCTATTGTTAGTAGAGAAAGGGTCTTGGGTTGGCCTTGAACTCCTGAGCTCAAGGGATCTACCTGCCTCAGCCTCCCAGAGTTCTAGGATTACAGGTGTGAGCTACTGTACCTGGCTGATTCTTTTCTTATTTCTAAGTGATCTTCTCATTCAACAAGGCTCAATTCAAATATTATTTCCTATCAGAAACACTCTTATTATCTGTCTCCAAATCTCAGATTTCCTTTCTTACTTTTGTCTTATTTTGTGGCCATTTCTTTTAAAAACTAATTTCTTTTTCCCATAGCCTTCCCCTCTCTCTCTCCCTCCCTCCCTCCTTCTTTCCCTCCCTTCCTTCATTCCTTCCTTGAGGGTCTCACTCTGTTCCCCTGGCTGGAGTTCAGTGGTATCATCATAGCTCATAGCAACCTTAAACTCCTGGGCTCAAGTGATCCTCCTGCCTCAGCCTCTGGAGCAGCTGGGTCTGTACATGCATGCCACATCTGGCTAATTATTTCTGTTTTTAGTAGATATGTGGTCTCCTCTTGCCTGGGCTGGTCTCGAACTTCTGACCTCAAGTGATGCTACCTCCTTGGCCTCCCAGAGTTCTGGGATTACAGGCGTGAGCCACTGCATCTGACCTCTCAACACATATTGCTGATTTTTATTCTTGCAGTTTTATCCCCTGATAAGCTCTGAATTCTTTGAGCATATATGAAACATTTATACCTGTGATTCTTGTAATATGTACATTGTCTACTATATAGTGGATAAAACCCTGTTTAAGGGAACCAACTTGGGATAAGGAATTGGTCGCTTAAAATGACCTAAAATGCTCTCTTCTTTCAAGTTCCTAGCCCACACGTTCCTGTTTTTCTAGATATGTCTGTCACTGCTCAAATGAGACATATCTGACACCTCATCTATTAAGCCATCTTCAAATGTCAGATTCTCACTTCTATCAACACTACAAAATTGTACGTTATTTTAAACTTTTCAAACCTCTTTTGTATTTAGTTCTCACGACAATTCTGTAAGGTTTTTAAAAGAGAAAACAAAAATCTAAAAGGCATCAAGGATTTTGGACTGAAGCTTAGGTATTTTAAACCCTCAGTGTAATTCCATTTGATCCACAGCTTATTTTTTTTTTAACTATTTATTTTAGAATAGTTTCAAGCTTATAGAAAAGTTGCCACCACAGTGCTAAGAACAGCCCTGTGGTTCACCCAGATCTGTCCGGCGGTGTGGTGACGGCTCGAGGTTGTTGTTGGAATAACTGAAGAGAACCAGACCAAGTAAAGCTCTAGCGGGGAAGGAGCCTCATCCCAATGAGGTTTGGACAGCAAACCAGGCCCCATCCTAGAGCTTGGGCACAGGACAGGGCAGTGCTGGGTCTGCACACAGCGCCTGAGGGTGGTCAGCTGCTGCTTGGAAGTTCTCAGAGCCTCCATTACTTCTGTTTCCATAACATGCTCCCATCACAACTGGCATCTATCCATCCACATCAGAAAGCTTCAGAACATTAGTCAGTCCCCCAAACAACCAGCTCCCCCAAACACCCACCTGCAAGGTCTCCATCAGTAAGTAGCCCGTTCCTGTAACAACTCAGGCCAGCCCGACCCAAGCCAGTCCCCAAGCATAGCTTCATCTGGCCCACTGCTTGAGTCTAACACCTCCCAACCACCTCCCACTGTCCACTTGACCACATCTGGCTTTGCCCCTGTCCCATACGCAGAGGACCATTTGGAAGTGAGTTGCACATGTGCTCCTGAACACACTAGTGTGTGTCTCCCAAGAATAAGGATATTCACTGACATCTGTGATGAAGTGATCAAAATAAGGACAGCCAGCATTGACATAATGCTTCAGTCAATACACTCAGGAAAATTGTGCAGATTTTTCTAATTAAGTCCTTTATATATTATGACTTTTTTTTTTGGATTACACATTATATTTTTATATCTCTTTAGTCTCCTTTAATTTGGAAGTGTTCCCCATTCTTTTTATTTCATGATATTGACAATTTTAAAGTGTCCATTTACTTTGTAGAAAGACTCTTCGTCTGGTTTGGGATTCCATCCAGGCTGTGCTTTGTAGTGCAGTGCTGTGTAAAGAGTAATACTGTGTCCTTCTCATCCCATCATGTCAGGGGGCGTATGGCCACTGCCTGTCCTATCCTGGTGCCTGCCAGGTCTCTCTACTATCCAATTACTTTTGTTCTGTTTTTATTTATGCCCAAGGGTTTTGTTTAAAAAAATAATTGGTACAGGTTAATTATGGTACAGGTGACTGGTGTGCCCCAGCTCAGGGCCTCCTGGACCTCCCTTGACTCTTGCCACACTGAGGAAACTGTCCTCTGCCAGATGAAAGTCTGTGCCATGCTCCTTGATTTCTGCACCATTGTGAGCTCCACGGGCATCTGGGACACCTGTGGAGGGTGACAGGTCTTCCCTGCACATTGTGTGTGACCACCATGGACAGACCCAATGAATAAACGCTACCCTCTTCCACCCCTTGTGTCACACTTGTTTTTTCTTCTTTTAATAGATGTAGGAGTTATAAGCTGAATCCCAGTACAAGTATAAGTATTGTATTATGGTAAAGTCTGGCCTTTAAAGTTTACCTATCACCCAAATAATGTATATTATACCCAATAAATAATTTTTCATCTCTCACTCTCCCTTCTTCCTTTTTTTTTTTTGAGACAGTGTCCTACTCTGTCACCCAGGCTAGTGTGCTATGGCAATCAGAGCTCACAGCATCCTCAAAGGTTGGGCTCCCGAGATCCTCCTGCCTCAGCCTCCCGAGTAACTGGGACTATAGTTGCTGCCGCCATGCCCAGCTAGTTTTTTTCTTATTTTTAGTAGATATGGGGTCTTGCTCTTGCTCAGGCTGGTCTTGAATTTCTGAGCTCAAGGGATCTTTCTGTCTCGGCTCCCAGAGTGCTGGGACCATAGGCTTGAGCCATCGTGCCCCAGCCTCTCTCCGTGCCTGGCCTCTCTCCCCTTTTAAGTCTTCAGTGTCCATTACCCTACTCGAGGTGTCCCAGGGTGGCCTTACCTTGGGTCCCCTCCTGTGTGAAAAGGAGCTCAGGCTTACCTGGGAGTAAGTAGCTAGGGAGCTGCATCAGGACACAGCAAATGTCCAAACTCAGGTGCAGACCTAACCACATCTTCCTTCTTTCCCCACATGCAGACACTCCTCTTCCAGGCTAATGCCATTCTGGGCTCTGATTATGTGCAGACACTTGGCTCCAGGTCTCCTCTGCCCACTGCTCCTGGCAGCATAGCGCCGTCCAGTCTGCCCTCCTGGGGACCATGCAGAGGAATGAAGGGTGTGGTGACGGTGACTGCCTGGCTGCACACACCTCCTCCTCACCTTTCTCACCATCCTGCCCTTCAATTTCTACTTTCTTCCCTGGGTGATTTTCATTTTGTCATTGCTCATTTCTTCTTGAGAGGGAACTCATCTCCCTTTTGGAAAGAAAACTGAGAAAAGGTGAGATTATTGTTTATTCCTCCTTAGTTGCAGAAAATCTGACTGTATTATCCTGTTTCTAGAAGAAAGCAGAATGTGGAAGCACCTAGTAGGTAGTGTAGGATGCTAGTGGAGTCGGGGAATGCTGGCCCAGCAGCTTGTTGGGACAGACACCTGCACTGGCCGGAACATTGGACAAAAGATGCTCTGTGGTCCCTTCCAGCTCTGGGAGTTTATGCTCGGAATATCAACTTAATTAAATGGAAATGTTTGTCAAAAATACAAAGGGAAGGGCAGCGCATGTGGCTCAAAGGAGTAGGGCTCTGGCCTTATATGCGGGAGGTGGCAGGTTCAAACTCAGTCCCGCCCAAAACGGCAAAAAAAAAAAAAAAAAAAAAAAAAAATCCAAAGGGAAAAGTTTGCTCTGGATCTGCAATCCAGCCTTATTGTCCTAAGAAGGATGTGATGTGAGGCAGTACACACCACCAGTGTGAGAGGACGCTGCTGTACCCCTGTGTGGTTACGGGAGCAAAAAAGTGGAAGCTGACCACACAAGGCTGAGGCATATTTCACTGTTACTGAAAAACATGTAAAAATCCCACAATCTCATTATCTCAGATTTCTATTCCATCCTATGATAGTGAAAGGGAACCTCTCCCTTCCACCATTACAGGAAGCAGTAACTGTTTATGGAAGTCTTACAATCTGACCTGTGACACGGAACTGAACTGGGAGCACCTGCCAGTTTCCAATGCCCAAGACCACGTCTTGCTGCAGAGAAACGAGTCTAACTGCCTTTGCTAGATTTCTTCACACCACAAGAGAAAGTGGGTGCTCTTGGTCACAACCATGATGAAATCACAAAGACCGTGTAATGAAACCTTGTGATTTGAGTTGTCCAGCCAGTTGTGGAGGTGAATGTGCAGCAATTTAGGTACTTGCAGTGAGGACGGCTCTCTTTTGGGGACTACACTAAGGGCAGGAGAATAAGCAGACAGGACACCGGGATAGTCCTGCTGCCCAGTAAGGTGACCAGCCCAGGGCACTGGGACAGTCCTGCTGTCCTGTAAGGTGATCAGCCTAGGGCACTGGGACAGTCCCCCCTGTCCAGTAAGGTGACCAGCTAAGACTCTTCCCAAGTAAAACAGAGCAGCAGATAATGACGTTTCCATTACTGTAATTACTGGCCTTACAGTTTTAATACATGGCTGTGACAAAATACGAGGTAATGGTAATTTATGCAACAGGTGGTTGTTCCGTCGTGGGCAGTGCAGACAGGTGGCACTAAGCAGCCGGCCGAACCTTCTCAGCCTGTGAGGTGAAGTGGGCTAAAGGTGTTCCTAACAGGCTGGACCTAAGAAAGAAACATTTTAGTGGTGGTCTATTTCTCTGCCGCTCTCTTAGAGCCAGTTCCATTGCAGTGAGGAAGGATTAGAATTAGGCCAGTAACGGCGGGAAAAGGAATTGCTGCATTAAGACCGAAGAACCTGCAAAGTCTCTGTTGCTCAGAGAACCAACGTCAGCTGATGTTCTACTGGAAGCAGGACAGAAGGGCGGTTCACAGAAATGAAAAAAGGAAAGAACTATTTCTCAACAGTCCACTCCTTGCGGGACGGGGTGAAAGTGAACTAACTGTAGTTTCAGAGTTTGCGTTCCTCAGAGGCCCCGGTACCGCGGTGACATTCTCTTTGCTAGAGCGTCCCCACGCGGCCGCCCAGCTCGCAGGGCGCGTCGGGGACGGCGGAGGCGGCTCCGGAGAAAGCCTGACTGAGCGGACTGCGCAGCGGAGGGCGGAGCGCCGCTGGGCCGCGGGGCGCGGAGGGGTGGGCGGAGGGGTGCGGGGAGGGCGGAGCGCCCGCGGTGGGTGAGGGTCGG
>CAUYPK010069678.1:0-44295 GCA_963574355.1 Loris lydekkerianus | reverse complement strand
CAAAAACGATTGGGGTTACGGGCTTTACGTGCCACCGCCCCCCACGTAGCCCGGCCCACAGCCACCCCCCAAAAGGCCCATGTTTTTTTTTTTTTTTTTTTTTTTTTTTTTTTTTTTTTGCGGTTATCATTGTTTTAGCTGGCCCGGGCCAGGTTCAAACCTGCCACCCTTGGTGTATGTGGCCAGCGTCCTGTGAACTGAGCTATCGGTGCTGCTCTATACTCAATTTCTTAAGAAATTTTAGAAGAATCTGCTTTTTTCATTCCAGTATAGTGTAAGTATAAATAGGATGCATTTAAGTAGTTGGGATAGTTGATGTAAGAGAAAAGGCAAGGGGTTAAGGGGTATTGTATGTATATAATCTGCTGAAGGAATTAGAAAAGAAACAATTGGATTCGGAGAACAATTCCCTGCCTGCCAGATTCAAAGGCCTGTCCCCAGTACTCATTTGCTACTATAGTGTGTGTATGTATATACATACTATATAGTATACTATATATACACTTTATTTTTTCTTTTTTCTTTTTTTTGAGACAGAACCTCAAGCTGTTGCCCTGGGTAGTGCTGTGGCATCACAGCTCACAGCAACCTCCAATTCCTGGGCTCAAGTGATTCTCCTGCCTCCGCCTCCCAAGTAGCTGGGACTACAGGCACCTTCCACAATGCCCGGCTATTTTTTGGTTGCAGCTGTCATTGTTGTTTGGCGGGCCCGGGTTGGATTTGAACCCACCAGCTCAGGTGTATGTGGCTGGTGCCTTAGTCGCTTGAGGCACAGGTATGATGCCAGAATTTTTTCTTTTAAGGCCATCTGGATGGTGCTTGTGGCTCAGTGAGTAGGGTGCCAGTCCCATATACCAAGAGTGGCAGGTTTGAACCCAGCCCTGGCCAAACTGCAGCAAAAAAAGAAAGGCCATCTGCCTGAAAGAGTGGTACACCATGCCCATAATCCCAGCTACTTTGGAGGCTGAGGCAGGCAAGACCTCCTCTTTTTTTTTTTTTTTTTTAATAAATTGCGTATGCGGCAGCACTCTTAGCACTCTTAGCTCCGCCAGCAGTGACTGACATCTGCTTGAGCCATAGGCACCGAGCCTGTAGCTTTTAATATTATTGACCATTATTTCCTAGACATTTTCCCTCTTTTTAAAATGGTATCCCATTCTTCTTTATTTTCTTCCCGTTGTCTTCTTTTCAGCTCGCTTCTTGTTAAGGTTAAGTTCACTGGGTGGGCAGTGCTATGTAATGGAAAAAATCTAAACTTTGGTTAAACTTTACTTGGCAGTAACTTTGTATTTACTGTTGGGCCTTTGGCTTCCTTAATAATGTAAAATTATGAGGACCGTGAGATTATGCAAGTAGAATGCTCAACACAGACAGCACTTCTTCATAGGAAACATTCATTACCTGTTTGCTTTTTTACTTCTCTTTTAAGCTGAGAGCTATTCTGTCTCTGGAGTAGATATTTATATTCACTGAGAACCTAGTGTGTCCTAGGATTTTTTGCTGGAGAGTGACAGTATAAAGGATAAGTTAGAGCACTGGACTCTAAAGAGCTCAATTCTGAAACATGCAGAAATTAAGTACAGTGTTATGTACAATATACTGCATACTGGTACAGCATCTGTGTCCTGCACTACAGTATACAGAGACATACTTTTGTTTTCAGACAGTGTTGCTCTGTCACCTGAACTAGAATGCCTTACTGATTTTTATATTTTTATTTATTTGTTTTTTAAATTTAATTTTATTATTTTTTTGCCGTTTTGGGCCAGGGCTGGGTTTGAACCTGCCACCTCTGGTATATGGAGCCAGCGCCCTACTCCTTTGAGCCACAGACACCACCCAGTTTTTCTATTTTTAGTAGAGACAGGATGTCAGTCACTCTTGTTCAGGCTGTTTTTAAATTCCTGAGCCCAGGCCATCCTCCTGCCTTGGCCTCCCCGAGTTCTAGGATTACAAGTGTGAGCTACTACGCCTGACTCAGGACACACATTTTTAAATCCACTGTCAACTGAGCTACTAGAAGGAAACAGTTATTTTGAAGCAAGTTTGGGGAACATAGCATAACATTGAAAAGGTCAGTATTGCCTCGGAGATGTCATAACCTAGTAGGGAGAGACAAATAGGCTTCTGGATTATAATACAGAATGTTAAGCAGTAGAAATATGTCAACGTGGTTTGGGACCCCTGAAAACCTGGCCACAGACTTACTTTACTGCCAGGAGAGTTTGAGAGAGAAGTGGTATTTGAGCTGGGTCTTAATGTTGATATGGGCTTTGCAGGTAAAGTATGGAAGAAGGGCATTTCAGATGTTATGGATAGTGGATAAGCAAATATAGTGGAAACGATAAACTCCAGTGTGGCTTCAGCTAGTTGAATAAAAAAAGCCTGGGGTAGTGAGTGTGATGGGACGGTGAGGTGAGGAGAAATAGGCAAGTACCTATTCTTTTTTAGGATCTTTAGTCCTCTAGAATCAGGGAAGATAGTAGAGGGAAGGTGAAAAAAAAGATGAGATAGGACTTTATGGAAAAAGTTATTATGGTCCTGACTAGGATGTAGGAAGACAGTGCAGATAGTATAGATCTGAGAGTCCTTTTTGAGGTCCCTTTGGCATGTGAAGAATGAGGAAGAGGCGGGAGACAGTTTGCATATTGCATACCACAGTGTACCCCTAGCAGTGTGTTCGAAAGATAATAGTGGTAATTGTTTGCTAAAAACATTAGATGATATCTATTCTGATATTCATTTAGTATCATTTCATCATACTTATTTGCTAGGAAAGTTCTGGAGAATTTTGCTTAGGTAAAAAATGGGGGCTGTGCAGGTTTAACTTTTAATATACAAATACAGTAGGACCTCGATAGTTGACCACCTCCTTAAGTTGACTCAATTTTCATAGACCAGAACACCACATATTAGTAGAATAGGCCTAGTTCCTTATATTGACATAATGTCTTGAATACCACTCCATTTGGTCCTTCAAAAGGAAAAGGATCAATTCTAGAAAGAATTGGCTGTTAGGATTTTTCAGCATGGTAGTTCAGACTTGTAATCCTAGCACTTTGGGAGACTGAGGCTGAGAGATTACTTGAGGCCAGGAGCTTGAGACCCCCATGTCTATAAAACCGATTTAAAAGATTAACCAGGTGTGGTGGTATATACCTGTAGACCCAGCTAGCTATATTGGGAGGCTGAGGCAGGAGGATTGCTTGAGCCCAGGAGTTTGGGGTTGCACTGAACCGTGATGAAGCCACTGCACCCTAGCCCCAGTGACAGAGCAAGACCCTGTCTCCACCTCACGGGGGGTGGGGTGGGGTGGAATTCTCATAAATGCTTTCTAACTAGAATGGATTTTGTTGCTTGTGTGATTGATTTCTCAGATACCAAGATACTGTATGTGCTTGAGTGTGTTAGGTTGTAATACATGGCTGTTGACAGTGAGTCTCAAAATAGTCCCATCTCTATTTGAGTTGCTATTCTTATGTAAATAATGGTAATCTTTATGGTTATTCTGAGAAATTTTTCATAAAAAATATGACCAGCATTTAATTCAAAGATGACTATCTAAATTAGTGTGTGAGTTACCATCTTCGACTTGTGCCACATTGTTCCCTTCCCTTCAGGCAAAACAAAGCTGTATTTATTGATTTGATAGAATTCTCAAACTCAATGCTAGTGTCTAATGGATACTAGTAATTTTAGAGTTTTCGCTTTCATTAACATCTAATTTTTTTTTTTAAACAGAGTCTCACTACATCACCTTAGAGTGCTGTGGCGTCACAACTTACAGCAATCTCAAACTCCTATGCTTAAGCATTTCTCTTGCCTTAGCCTCCCAGGTAGCTGGGACTACAGGCACCCACCACAGTGCCCGGCGCTTTTTTTTTTTTTCCCTGTTGCAGTTCTCATTGTTGCTTAGCTGGCCCAACCTAGGTTGGAACCCGCCAGGGCTTGGTGTATGTGGCTGGCACTGTAACCACAGTGGTATGGTGCCGAGCTGACACCTAATTTTTAACCTTTTGAACCAATAAGTAAAGATACCCTAAACTTTTCCTTTCCTTACTCAGAAGCCATTTTCTTCCCTCACTGGAAGTAAAGACCATGGTTTGATGATGTTAAATTGTCAGTGTTAGCTGGGCACTGTGGCTTACACTGGTAATCCCAGCACATTAGGAGGCTGAGGTTAGAGGATTGTTTGAGACCAGGAGACACGCCTGGGCAACATAGTGAGACACCTGTCTCTACAAAAGGAAAAAGAAAATTAGCCAGGTGTGGTGGCTTGCCTGTATTCCTAGCTATACTTAGGAGGTCGATGTGTGAGGATCACTTGAGCCCAGGAGTTTGAGTTTATAGCCTGAGCAAAAAACAATACTTTTCCCCCATTCTTCTTTTTTAAACAAGTCAGAGCTGTAATTGTATATAGCCCTCCCTGAAAGGGTCTGTCTGGCAGAAAAGTGATTGCTCAACCTGCTACAGAGGTAACAAAATCTTAGTATATTCATTGTTCTTAGGTTTCTTCCTATGTCTTACTCTCTTAAAACCCCCCACCAATTAGAAAAATTAACACAATGGCAGATGTTTGAGGATAATACCTTTTGATAAAATGGATGGGAGGAGTTCTGTTTTTTCTGTGCTGCTTTCCCATATCTGCAAAATTTTCCGTCCCTTAGTCTGTATTCCTATAGTAAGGATATAAAGGGTAAATGGTAGACCGGTGATTTTTGCTCCTAGGGAACATTTGGCAGTGTCTGGACACATTTTTGGCTGTCATAACTGGGGCAGGAGGTACTACTGGCATCTGGGCTGCTAAATATCCTACAGTGCATAGTAGCCCCCACAACAAAGAATTGAGTCCCAGAATATCAGTAATGGCTGAAGTTGTGAAATGCTGCAATAGACAGTGAGGTTAAGGTCTTTCTGACATAGTAATGGCCTTCAAGAAAGTTTTAATTACCAAAGACATAGGACTTCTATTGTAACAGGATCATTGATCATGAATTAGCTTATGGAACTTGTATTTTCTTATTACTTAAGTTTTGTTTTGTTTTAAAGAATAGGTTTGAGGGAAACCTTACAGATTACAGCCTCTTTTAACACATGAGGGGCCAGGTGCGGTGGCTTATGCCTGTAATCCTAGCACTCTGGGAGGTGGAGGTGAGTGGATTGCCTGCACTCGAGTTCGAGACCAGCCTGAGCCATAGCCCAATGTTGTGGTGGACACCTGTAAGTCCCAGCCACTTGGGAGGCTGAGGCAAGAGAATTGCATAAGCCCAAGAGTTTGAGGGTCCCCTGTGAGCTGTGATGTCATGGCACTGTACCAAAAGGTTCTGTATTTAAAAAATAAATAAATAAATAAAATTAACACATGAGGAAACTAAACCTGAGGGACAACTAACTGGTTAAGTATTTGTTAGATTGAATTATCTAATCTCTTTTTTCTATGAAGAATTACTAATGTTATGTTTTACAAATACCCATGTTTGTGGCATATTGAGAAGTGCAGATAGTATAGATTTGATAATTTCAAAGATCTTTTGACAGCTATAAATAATTTGCAATGCAGATTGGGCTGCTTCAATATAGTGTTCATTTCTTAGAGAAAGATCTGATTTATGAAGTTTCTTTGCATCTAAAAATACAGTTCACTTAGAGATTGGTAGTTTCTCGGGTTTATTGTAATCATTGACATGATTTATAAGGTACTTTATATAACTTTTGAGGGGAGAGGTCATCTTTAAATTAAACTTAACCGTATGTATTAAATAGTTCGTAGAATGTAAAAATGTGATGTTTATTTCTGACTTACGTGAGCATAAACTACAAACTTGTCTGTGCCTCAAGAACAGATACTTTATTTAGTTGTCTTTATTCAGTGTTGAATACAAATGTCTGAGCTAAAGTAACTTTAGAGATCATTTTTTCTAACCTTTTGTTCTGAGGTAATACTCAAAGCAAAGAGGGGGGAGTTTAGGTATCTTACCTATACAAAAGCCTCAGCTTGGAGACAGAGAGGACCACATACAAGGGAGGACCACATACAAGGTTTCTGGATTTTTGTGTTTCTCAAAATTTTGTAACAACCCATGTAAAAGACAAATGGCCCTCACCAGAGGTCTGGGCCATTGGAATCTGTTGTGTCACATCTGATCAGAAAATGAGCATATGTCCACACATACCCAGAGTGCACAACACACTGCCTTCACATATACTAGGCCCCAGGAGAAGTGTGTTCAGTGAATTTGAAAACCAATCAAAATGCCAAAGATGAAACTGAGATGAAGGGGAAATATCATAAGCCAAAACACCAAGGATGAAACTAAGGTGGAGAGGAGAAAGCACAGGCAGTTAACATCTCTGCCCCTTTACTCTGCTTGGATTTGAGAAGCAGAGGATGCTGGTCCAGAGTAGATTGGATGCACGTGTAGGCTTTCCTCCTTCAGTGAGGCAGGCGGGGAGGGCTTTGTCTTTACCATGCCTGTATGGCTGCAGCACCAGCCTCTGCAGCTAGCGTGGCATTTACACTGCCTCAACTGATCCTAAAACACCACACAGACCCAAAGACCCTTTTCGATCAAAGTTTCTTACTGTAATACAATTTATGTTGAAAATATGAAATGGAGGTATCAAAAGAAAAATGTAGGCATCTTCAAACAAAGTGTTGTTCTTCACATGGCACATTTAACTAACACATTCTTTGCTAGCGGCCTTACTTTTCGGAGAGGGGCTGTTAGCTGAAGGGCATATTTATTATGGGACATTTACTTTAAAATATTTGAAAGACTGCTGTACAATTCTGTCATTATAGGTAGCAGAGGGGAGAGGAAATGGAAGGAAGCCAGATTTATAGTCTATAATCCACTTTTGTAAAGTTGTTATAGTGTTTAATAAGCTTAAATTTTTTTCTTTTATTTTTTATTTCAGATTAATATGAGGGTACAAAGGACTAGATTACAATGTTTGTGTTTGTTAGGTAAAATCCCTGTTATAGTTATGTCCATTAGGTGGGAGCACACCAATCCCCCTTCTCTTTCCCCTCCCCACCTCTTGAGTTAAATTGAGTTTTTCTCTTGTGTGAGCATGTATTAATATTGAGTACATTGGATACTTGCTTTCATTTGCTTTTCCATTCTTGTGATACTTTGCTAAAGCGAATATTCTCTAGCTTTATCTAGAGTGTTTATTTTCAAAATGTTTTCTTAACTCTGCCATTGGAAGTGATGCTACTTTTCATGTTTCTGTTTTGAAGTTTTGTGGAGAAAAAAATTAAAGCTTGAGTTTTAAAAGTTACCTTCTCCAAGGCTACGTTGAACAGTTTGATGAGAATATTTCAGATTGTATATGAAACCAGCACATTGTATCCCTTGATTGCACTAACATACACAGCTATGATTTAACAATAAAAAGAAAAAAAAAGTTACCTTCTCCAGAATATCTCTTCTTTGGTGCAGCAGACTTGCACAAATATTTGGCATAATGCTGGGGTAGCAAGTCTCAAGCTTTTTGGTGATCAGATTTTTTACCTTTTTTTTTTTTTTTTTTTTTTTGAGACAGAGTCTCAAGCAGTCACCCTGCGTAGAGTGCCATAGCAATACACCTCACAGCAACCACTAATTCCTGGGCTAAAGAGATTCTCTTGCCTCAGCCTGGCAAGCAGCTGGGACTATAGGCGTCCACTACAATGCCCAGCTATTTTTTGGTTGGAGTTGTCTTTTCACTTTATTTTATTTTATTTTGTAGTTTTTGGCCAGAGCTGGTTCAGAACCCGCCACCTCCGACATATGGGGCCGGCACCCTACCCCCTTTGAGCCACAGGCACCGCCCTGGAATTGTCATTTTTGTTTGGCAGGCCTGGGCTGGATTCGAACCCGCCAGCTCTGGTGTATGTGGCTGGCGCCTTAGCTGCTTGAGCCACAGGCGCCAAGCCAATTCCCCTTCCCCCTTCCCAGTTTTTGGCTGGGGCTGGGTTTGAATCCGCCACCTCCTGCATATGGGGCTGGTGCCCTACTCTGTTCAGCCACAGGCGCTGCCCACCAAGCCGATTTTTTTTACATTCTTAAAGACCCCAAGGAGCCTTTATTAGTCTTGGTTGCATGTATAGAATACTTTCCACATGCAGAAATTAAAACCGAGAAATGCTTGAACATTTAAAACATGGTAATAGACAAGTTCTCAGCAATAATACTGTCTCAATTTCATTTAGTCTTTGGAAAGCTCTGTTGTATATTAATGAGAGAACAAAAGTGAAAAGGCAAGTGATGTTTTTAAGTTATTGTGGAGATTTGAGCTCATAGACCCTCTTGAAAAGGTCTGGGGACCCCCAGAAGTCTCTGGACCAACACTCAGAGAACGACAGGACTGAGTGAGTTATCTGCCTGTTGCTGCCAGATTGGTTTATAAAATGAGTGTTATGTTTCCAATAATCTGAACCACTTGTAGTTCTTTTTATTTATTTAACATATATGTATGTGTATTCATTCATTCCTGAGTTGTAGAAAAGTTGTAGTGCTTTCACTTAACTGGTATTCAAGTAGTTGTTAAGTTTGTTTTCAGAGCATAAGAAACAACTGAATATTCAAAATGAAAATTTAACATAGGGTAGAATATTTCACAAACTGTTTATTAAGGTAAAGATGCTTGTTAGTTGTGTTGGATCTAGTTCTAACCAAGCTGTATCTGATGACAGTTTTTGTTTAATGCCATGTATATATAGTTGAGGAATGGTAGCCTCCCCTAAAGGCATTCTTTTTTAAAAGGGTATCTGCAAAACCAAAATTCTCTCTTGAATATGCAGAAAACTTGGCAGCTATGTTGGTGAGGCTCCTTAGTGATGCTGTTGCTGTTAGACAGCATAATTAACTTAAGGATGCTAACATATGTGAAGGATTTACGTCTCTAGAATCATTTCTCAGGACAGGGTTTACCAGCTTCTTTCACTTGGTAGATCTTCCCACTTAACTCTCAGTATCCGAAGAAAGGTGGTAGGTACATCTACAGGGGGAAAAGTAGTGCTTTGGAATGTATGTTATCATTTCTGTGAGGAATTATTTTGTTGAGTATCTACACGTGCCCTGAGAAGAGCTAAGTGAACAAATGGTACTTCACTTCATCCTGACTTCAGCCCTATTGAATTAGATGTGGTTCCATTCCCATTCAAGTAATTTATCTAGGCTTAGTGGTGGGTCTGGATAAAATCCAAAGGCTGTTTTTAACTCCATAGTCTATGCTTTTCCTTAATACTGTGTTTTCCCACATTACCTGTGGTGGTAACAGAAGGAAAGATACTTGGTAGAAAGGGAGGTGACTTAGATTTTAAAATGTGATAGTTGGAGTCAGATTTGAGGAAAATTTTTAGTTTTCTAATACGGAAGAGAGTGATTCTCCCTAGTAAAGGATGTTTGTAGGAAGGAGTAACCTAGAATGAGACTAATACATTGTACGGTCACCCAGGAGTTACTTCTAGGCGAGCCAAAGGATTTGAGAAAGCGAAGGCACATATTTATTTACATGAAGGAAGAAAGTACTATTTAGGAAACAAAAGAACTGTACACAAAGATGTGTTTAGGAAGCAGAGGGAAATTGTTAGTTTCCTAATAATTGATCCTAGTAAAGTCAAGTGACAGTTGAGTTTTTAAATTATCCATGTTACAGTGATGGTTGGCTTCATTGAAGTCACGAGGTCATATAGGTTCCTTGGTATTTAAAGAATATAATGGCAAAGGGGTGGGTAGTTTAAATAAACAGGAAACAAGTTATACTAGTCATCCAAGCCAGAGGCCATTTAGGGGCTCGCGTGGATAGTGCTGTTGGGATAGAAAAACTGATGCTTTTATTTAACACTTACATTTCCTTAGAAGCAAATAAATCATTGCCCAATTTGTGTTTTTTTATTTGTTTGGTTTTTGTTTTGGTGTTTTGTTTTTTTTTTTTTTTTTAAGACAAAGTCTTACTATATTCCCCTCAGTAGAGTGCGGTGGTGTCATAGCTCATAGCAACCTCAAATTCTTGGACTTAAGTGATTCTTTTGCCTCAGCCTCCCAAGTAGCTGGGACTACAGACACCAGCTATTTTTTGTTGCAGCTGTCATTGTTGATTTTAGCTGGCCCACGCTGGGTTTAAACCTGCCAGCCTCTGTGAATGTGGCCGGCACCCTATCCACTGAGCTACAGGTGCCGCCACATTGCCCAATTTGAAAATAGATTGTGTTCCACAAGTATATTTGCAATTTAATTGTTTACACCTTGGAATACAGTGTCTTAATACAGGCTAATTCAAACAAAGATCAGAATTATTTAGCCTCTGTGTGATTTTAACAAGGTAATTTTGCAAATAAAAAGAATTGTGCAATTTATAAAGTAGTCCCACACATTTGGCCTACCCAGTTAGTTTCCTGAGGTTGGATTTAGTACCATTCTCATTTTGTTTTTAAAACATTTTAGTAGGGGTCTGGCATGGTGGCTCATGCCTGTAATCCTAGCACTTTGGGAGGCTGAGGCGGATGGATTGCTTGAGCTCATGAGTTTGAGTTCAGTCTGAGCAAAAGCAAGACCCTGTCTCTACTAAAAATAGAAAAACTGAGGCAAGAGGATCGCTTTAGCCCAAGTTGGAGGTTGCTGCGTGCAATGAATTCAAATCAAGCTATCCAGGGGGTCAGCTTGATAATCCTTTATTTAAAAAAAAAAAAAAAAAAAAAAAAAAAAAAAATTTTTAAGTAGGGAGGAATAAATGGCTGTACATAATACTTTGCTGGGTTCCCAACTGGGATGCATGCATTTTGGGACATCAGTAATAATAAATTTGTAGTCATTGTAGAATGGAGTCATATCCATCCTAGCTGGCCTAGTGTACATGTATGTGACCTTTTTTTCTTTTTCTTTACTTTTCTTTTTTTGAAGATAGAGCCTCAAGCTGTCGCCCTGGGTAGAGTGGCATGGCATCACAGCTCACAGCAACCTCCAACTCCTGGGCTTAAGCGATTCTCTTGCCTCAGCCTCCCAAGTAGCTGGGACCATAGGTGCCTGCCACAATGCCCAGCTGTTTTTTGGTTGTCGTTGTTTGGCAGGCCCGGGCAGGATTTGAACCTGCTCGCTCTGATGTATGTATGTGGCTTGTGCCTTAGCCTCTTGAGCTACAGGCGCCAAGCCATATCTGACCTTTTGAGTATAGAAACAGGAAAACGTCATGAGGGGAAGGCTGCTTTTAATTGTATTACCATAATGAGGTCTGCCATGAAGAATCTGGATAAAGACCTGCTCAGAGTTGTTAAATTCCTGAAGTTGCTAATCCTTCAACTAACAAATTGCTAAGGCAAGGAAAGGTTTGAGGGAACATAGTGTGCATGTACTCAGGGTCAATGTAAGCTGACTTGGTGAGGAGTCTTTGTTAGTTGTAATAACTATGTTGATTATAAATTACCTTTTGTTTGAGATGGGCAAATTGTCTGATTCCAGAACCTTTGATAAATTTTATTTGAAAGGTGAAATTTCAAAAGTGGGCAGAAAATACACATGATCCTTATGAAAAGTTGGACATAATCAAGGAAAAGCTTAAAAGATTTTTCTGGCTCTTTGCTGCCTGAACAACAAGAAGATGGCTTTCTCTTTTTGTTGCCTGTTCTGGTAGCCGAGATACAGAGAAGTACTTAAGATCTCAGGTTTCCTTGAGTACACAACAGGAAAAGAAGGGTATGTTATGTAAATGCATCTTTAAAAAAATACTATTTTTGCCTGTGTTCCTTGAAAGTGGTATAAGTACACATCAAACCAATCCAGAAAGGTTTTTGTTTTCCATTGTCTTTTGTATTCAAGTGCATTTGAACACTGAAATTTTTCCTTTATACAAATTAAGGTTGTCTTTAGCTGAGGATTGTTTCACTTTTTGTGGAATGGGCTCTTTTCTGAAATATTAGCTGCTTAAATGCAAGAAAATATAAATGCTTCGCTGATGTTTATTATTGAAGTTTCTTAATACATTTTCATTTGTAAACTACTGATACAGCAACAATAAATGTATAAAATATTTAAAGAAGACTTATTTTTTTGAGACCGAGTCTCATTATGTCACCCTGGGTAGAGTGCTATGGTATCACAGCTCACAGCAACCTCAAACTCTTGAGCTTAAGTGATACTCTTGCTTGAGCCTCCCAAGTAGCTGGGATTACCGGCGCCTGCCACAATGCCTGGCTTTTTTTTTTTTTTTTTTTTTTTTTTTTTCTTGGTCATTGTAGTTGTCCTTGTTGTTTAGCAGGCTGGGGCTGGGCTCGAACCTACCAACCCCTGTGTATATAAGAAAAATACAGTGTGCAAGAGGATACAAAAAACTTGTTTGATGTCAGCTTACGTGGAAGGTGGACTCTCTGTTTACTATATTGTGTCTCTGGTCAAATAGTTTATTGATTTTGGAGGGTTTTGTGGCTGTGGTGGTTGATTAGTTTTAACTTGAGGTTTAGATGCCAAAAGCTGTAGGCCGTGTGCTTTGTTCTAATGTTTTCCGCTGTTATTATGAAGACTTTTTTTTTTTTTTATAAGACTTTTAACTGCTTGTTTAATATTTGTTACTTGGGAGACTTGGATAATTTTGGAGCCTCAAAGCGTCAGCTTGTATTGAAGATTTGACTCTACAATATATTGAAAGTTCCACTTATTAAAGGAGAGAGCTATTTATAGTATGTTGTATGACGCTTAGAAGACTTTATTAAGCAAGGAAATTTGTGGGATGTCAGTATTTCTCCCTGGTCAGCAGTGTTAAATATCATGGTACAGGTTTATTCCTAACAGAGGGTGTTTTCAAGGCAGTAGAAAGCAGGGAAAATAGTCTTGCCGGACTGAAGCATGGTGAAGCTAATGAAGGCAGTAGGATTTTTGGCCAAGTGTCTAGTACCCTGTGCCCAAGACATCCCCTACACACGCACGCACACAGCTGGGCTCTTCAAAAGCAAGGAGACTAGTTTGAGGATACCTTTGTGTGAGGAGTCCATGGAGAGTCCAGATGGCACTACATAATGTGCCTGTCATATGATATCTGTGGAATGGTTCTACCCCTCTTGCTTCAAGTGCAATTTGTAATATCCAATCTAGAGAGCCTGGCATTGATCTCCTGGTGGCAGAGAGTGTGCATAGCTATGTCAGTGGAGACCAGCCATTCCCATTCTTCCACGTGCAGTCAGGAACGTATTAGCCAAGCCCTCCTTTACCTCAGCACCACAGATCACAAATAGGAGTTTTTACACTGTTCCCTGGCAGCCGTATGTCCCTTAATCTCTCCCCATCCTATGTGGCCTGTTAAAAGTCAGCAGCAACCTCTTGATCATCGAAGCTTGGGCCCTCTTTTCAGTTTACATTCTCCTTTTTTTCTGCAATGTTCATTTATTCATCCAGTAGATAGTTTTACTGAGAATCTGGCCTTGCTTACTGTCATGATTACAAAGATGATGAAGATACAGTCTTTGCTGTGGAGGAGTACACAGTTGTAGCATGATAACAAACATGGGAAAACTTTGAGGTTGCCCTGGAGTGAGACAGGCCCCTCAGTCGGGGTCTGTGTGGGTGTGGGCGTGGGCTTGGCAGTCAGGCTGGGAGTTCAGAGCGGGGGTGGGGTGGGGGGCAAGTACCTTTGACTCTATTTATGGTACTCTTAATTGGTGTCCACGTGTCCTCTTGTTCTTGGGTTAGATTTCTCTGGAATAAAGTACATACACTGGCTTAATTGAAAATTTCTCACTCAAGGTATAGTTTTTCATAAAGTTTGGTTTATTCACATTAACAACTCTGGCTGAGTTATTTTAACACCTAAATATTGGTTAGTCTGTGGCTATTTAACTCTCATTTAAACGGCCCCCACAATCCCAGTAGACAGCTGACCTCTCCCTGTTCCTAGTGAGTGCATGTGAAATGTTTTGTAGTGGTCATTATCTTCTTCGTAAGTATTAACACAGTGACACTTCCTCTTTAAAAGAGTGGAAGGTGTTAGAATGGCTGCTACTGCTCGTTAGGACCTGGGAAAGTTGGTTTGGGGGGGTTGCCTAGAGTAAGTATATTTTCCCTTGTCTAAGGATATTATCACATCTGTTTGAAACCCTTTGCTCAGTGACAAGTGAGGCCACTTGTGATTCAGGCTGCAGAGGACTTTCAAAGTTTGGTGGGGTGCCATTCTAAAAGCCTCTGGCCGGGCGTGGTAACTCACTGCCAGTGCTAGTAATCTTAGCACTCTGGGAGGCCAAGGCAGGTAGATTGCTTGAGCTTGGGAGTCTCAGACCAGCCTGAATCAGAGCTAGAAAAACAGTCTCTACTAGAAAAACTAGCTGGGCTTTAAGTGTCTATTGCCAGAGGCATATGGGAAACTTGCTCTGAGCTTGCACCTTTGGGTGGTGTGTATTCTTGTAAAGTCACACTACCCCCAAGCCAGTATTAAAGATACTCAGAACAAACCAAGTGCCTTCTAGCACTGTTAACCTGGCTGCTTTTGTGGACTGGGCATCTTGTTCCCTCCTCTCCATGGCCCTTGGCCCCCATGCCCATGCTTAGCTTAGGCAGTGGCTCCCTTTTTGTTTGTTTTCTGGTAAGGAATAGAAAACTTAATGTAAGAAAGCAGCTTTGTTTTATTTTATTTTTCTTAGATTTGTTTTTGTTTTTGCATTCATGAGTCAGCCGTGGTCTGCACAATTACTTACGTCTGGCCAGCTCCTCCATCCTGAGGAATGCAGAGGGGGAGCTGTAAGATCAGAAGGTGACCTTATATTATGGTAGCCAGTTGTCTTACCTCCTTAGTGACATATCTATATATTTTGGTTTTAGGGGACAAAATCTTATTCAGTTGCCCAGGTTAAAAGCGCCATGTGCAGTGGTATTACCCTCACTCACAGCAGCCTCAAGCTCCTAGGTTCAAGTGACCCTTCTGCTTCAGTGTCCTAAACAGCTGGGACTGTAGGCACCCACCACAACACCCAGCTAATTTTTCTATTCCTAGTAGAAATGGGGTTTTACTCTTGCTCAGGCTGGACATGACCCAGTTGTATATTTGTTTTCCATCTTATAATTGGAGAGCTTAGTATATTGTGTCTGTCTAGATGGGCATGTCTTTGAAAATTAATATTAGATAGTAATAATGTATGGGCGTTCCTTTCTCCCTTTCTCATTTGGGTCTGTGAATGGCTGTGTATTGTGAAAAGTGTTTGGCACTGCCTAGAATTTGTGGATAATAGTGCTAAGAGCCCGTGTCAGTTGGAGACTGGCTTGGGCATAATGGTTGATGGCACAATGAGTGTATCACTTGACAAGATTTTTTTGTGGTGACTTTCAGTCTTTCCCTCCTGGGAGCTAGTGAACCACAGTTACCTTTTATTGCTCTGTATGTGTTGTCTGTGCCAATCACAGAGCTGCAGGGGGCGGAACAAGTTAGGATAATTAGATTGAGGAGTGAATGTCACACTTCTAATTTCATTCTCTTTTCAAGAGATTTCCAATGTCCATTTAATAAAATGAGATTAACCCTCTGCAGCAGGAGGATTTGAGAGTTGTCAGTATAATATTGACAGTTCAAAAAGGTAGTGTTCTCAGCACTCTTAGAAACACTGTCATGTTTTATTGGCTGGAAGACTATTTTATGCATGGGAATGTGTATGTGTATGTGAGCACATGAGAATATTCCATTTCTTTTATGAAAGTAAATTATTATGGACTTTTCTGCTAAATCAAAATAATATTGTAGAAATAACATACATGCACCATGTAATTTAGTTTTGGGTTGCCCAGAGATCAATAATAAAATACCCAAGAACTTGTGGAACCAAATAAAAATTATAAAAAATATTTATAAAGCAAATAATGATACATCTTTTTTCAAATGTTTTAGAAAACCTCGGATCAATTCTCAGCTGGTGGCCCAGCAAGTGGCACAGCAGTATGCCACTCCACCACCCCCTAAAAAGGAGAAGAAGGAGAAAGTTGAAAAGCAAGACAAAGAGAAACCTGAGAAAGATAAGGAAATTAGCCCTAGTGTTACCAAGAAAAATACCAACAAGAAAACAAAGTAAGTTTCTGGTTATACATGATACTATTTTGCAAGTGAATCCCGGACATTTTTTAAATGCCTCTTTTTTGTGTCTCCCTCTTTTAGACCAAAGTCTGATATTCTGAAAGATCCTCCTAGCGAAGCAAACAGTATACAGTCTGCAAATGCTACAACAAAGACCAGCGAAACGAATCACACCTCAAGGTACTCAGAATAACTGCTATGAATTGCTGCTATGGTTTACTTAATCATAATCAAAAACCCAAGTGGGTTTGTTGGATAAGAAGGTGAGATGAAGAGCTAGGTGTGGATTTGTTAATCGAATACTTAAATACTATTTGCTAAAACAGGAGAAAGATAAACACTTAATTTTGCAGTGATCCAAACCTTTGCTAGCTGATGATTATTTCTGTTACTGCTAAAGTTGATCAGCACACTTGCAGTCATCTTTGGCATGTGTGGTAAGCAGTTGAGATTCATTGCCATAGTGTCAGGAAATCTTTGTGTGTATTGAAGACATTTTGCCAGAAGCTGTTTTTAATCCATAAGTTATTTAATTGGCTATTCCCCTGTGGTGTTGCTTTCAGGCCCCGGCTGAAAAACGTGGACAGGAGCACTGCACAGCAGTTGGCAGTAACTGTCGGCAACGTCACCGTCATTATCACAGACTTTAAGGAAAAGACTCGCTCCTCCTCGACGTCCTCATCCACAGTGACCTCCAGTGCAGGGTCAGAACAGCAGAACCAGAGCAGCTCGGGGTCAGAGAGCACAGACAAGGGCTCCTCCCGTTCCTCCACGCCAAAGGGCGATATGTCAGCAGTAAATGATGAATCTTTCTGAAATTGCACATGGAATTGTGAAAACTATGAATCAGGGTATGAAATTCAAATCCTCCACCTGCCCATGCTGCTTGCACCCCTGGAGAGTCTTCTGTGGACATCGACCTCTTAATGATGCTGCCAGGATAATTCCTGCTTGCCATGGGCATCTGGCCACCAAGGAATTTCGCACCCTGACGATTACTCTTGACACTTTTATGTATTCCATTGTTTTATATGATTTTCCTAACAATCATTTATAATTGGATGTGCTCCTGAATCTACTTTTTATAAAAAAAAAAAAAAAAATCTGCTGTGCACAATTTTCCATGTACATTACAACTGGTTTTTTGTTTTTGTTCTGTTGGGGGGGAGGTGTGGGAGGGGGAGGGAACTTTTATTTATTGTGTTCACAAACTCCATCCTTTCAGCATATCCTTTTTAAGTTTAGTTCTTTCTTCCAGTTATACTATGTACTATCAGTTTTGATATAACTATATATATATATAAATATAAAATTATATATAAAGGGTTATTTGAAACCAATCCATGGCAACGCTGGTGCTTGATACACTGTGAAGTGAATACAACATTGAACAGTTACAGATCTGGGACAGTCTCTTCTATGACAGTGCTGAAATTAAATTAAAATCAGTCTTATGTGAAGTATGTTCCAACCTACATGGGAACTCAACTCTCTCATCTGTCTAACAAGTACTGGATGATATTAAAATATATATTTTTTAAACAATGTGATCTCACATTTAAAGACTGCTCCAGATAGCCTGCATTCGCAATGGAATAACTGACAAATCACAAGTGGTTTAGTTGGGGAGGGCTTTGATCATTCAGAAGTAACTAAACTAGCTCCAGAATGCCAAGTATTCATGTAAATTACGGTTACCTGTTAACATTGCTGTTCTCACATAAGCACTCATGAAAATATGGTATTCTGTACTCTAGATTTCATCCATTTTCCAGACCTCTACTCATGGCTGAGGTAAATCTAGAAATTGTCTCTTAGTTTTAGGATTGAAACAGTCCAAACTATTTTTTGGTCCATACAGGAAGCAATTCCTTGTTTCTACTTTCCATGTGATATTGCAGAGGTGGTGTTTTGTGATTGAAATTGGTTTGCTTCATGTCCCCTGGTTGATGAACCCTCAACCTACCCCTACCCACTCAGTTGTGAGAATTGTTTTTCTTTCTCAAAACCTACTATGATTCATTTTACTGAACAAAAGTTACCAGCCACACATCCAGCCCAAGCCCAACGTGGAGCTTTTCAGTGTTTGGTGACATTGTTTGGTTCCCTGCTGTGGGAAAGAACTCTAGTAGTGAATGGCTTGAGCCCTACGGCCAGAGTTGCTAGGAGAGCTCCTGCTTACTGCCGGCAGAAAGTGATCTTTTTCTTCCTTGATGTAAAGATAGCATGAGTAAACTGTTTTGTTTTCACTTTTTTTTAACTGTCTTACAGAAAATCAAAGACCACTAACAGGATCTCACCCCCTCCTCATCAAAAGAAATTTTTGTTTTGTTTGCTTCGCCTTGTTTGGATTAGAGGTCCGTCTTCTATTTGACTTTTATATTCATAAACACACACAGTTCCTAGTACTTCAGAGTCTCTTCAAGCATGGGACTCACTGGGAGGGCAGCCCAATTTGTAATGCAGCACCGCATTTTGGTGTTGAAAACCTGGTTTGCTTAATAGAAGTAATTTCTGTCTCTGGAGGCAACAAGTAAAAAAAATTTAACAGCTTGAATTGAGTAGCCAAAGGAAAGGTTCCTTTCACATTTACATTAAAACTATTCTGTAGTCATTGGTGTACCATAACTAAAATTATTTTCTTAAAGGTCTAGATTATAAAGCAGTGCCATTTGTTGCTGTGGTCCTATTCTCAAATGCATGGACAATGTTCCCCTCTTTTTAAAAATACTTGTATCTGGGATGCAAGCTGTGCTTATCTTTTTAAATACATTTTTAAAGTATTTATTAATGAACCAAAGGAAATCAGATGCTTTCTATAAGCATTAGAATATATAATACATAGTGATTTGACTATGAATTTTAAATCTACATTTTAATATTAGTGGGATATTGCAAAGACATTCCTTCTAAAGTTTTAATATTCCTTTTATTAAGGGTCTCAGGGAGGGTAAATTAGTCAGCCATATTTATTTTCCAGAGGTGTAAGGAATTGCTAAGTTTTTAAATTAACTTTTTAAAAAAATTTAAAATACCACCAAACTCATGGGTTGCACTGCTTTTTGAACCAGTAAGTGTTGATATGCACTTTGTTCAGAAACACTGTGTACTTTTTTCAAAACTAGTTTCATGTAAAGTGATTGGACCCCCTAGATTAGTGGAAAAGGCTGATTAATCAGCTACTCATAGGCTGCTCATTAATCCATTGCCAATGTCTTGGTTTTTCAGTTTTGCCTCCGTGATAAATTAAAAGAATGGGGAGAAGAGAAGGAAGGGGAGAATTAACTTTAGAACATGTGGCATGATATTGTCATCCTGGTAGAAACTGCAGCTAACATTGGGAGTTAGAGCAATCAGATGTTACAGGGCCAGCCCTTTAGCTGTTGTTGTGTACTCTGTTGGGACAGTAAGGTAGTAGGTACTTTAGACTTTTAATTTCTGAAAATGAACCATCCCTCAGGCATGTATTCTGGAAATGGAATTTCTATAACTTCCTGCATTTGCAGTTGGCCCTACAATTAGTAGGCAGCGCATAAAAACACTAGTGTAGATTACAAAGATATATATTAAAAGAGGACCAGAAATACTTGGTATTCAGTGGCACAGAAAGCAGGTTAAAAAGCAAAAACAAAAAAGCACAGTGTTATGCTTGCAAGTTTCCATTAATCTTTCAGCCTGTGCGTGCACGTGTGCATGCGCACATGGAGCTTACCTGACTTGCTCTGCTTGAGTCAGTCAGTTAAAAAAAAGTAAAGACATTTTGACACCCACAAAATATTTTAATCAAAACCTTTCAGTTTCAATCTGGATATTTAAAAACATTGGCAGAAGCTTCTGTGAGTTTAGTTCCACTAAGATGTTTCACCTGCCTTATCAAGACCATTCTCAGTCTACTTTTTTAAGCTACCGTATCTTAAATTATTGAAAATTTATTAATTGCTGAATATATAATAACCTTTGCTTGTATGTAACCGAAAATGGTTTTAAGAGCCAACATTTAGAGTTATGACAATGGAGCTGAACAGTTTTTAATGCGCAAGCAGTTCTGTTCTTGTGTATGACTTGTAACCTTAATTTACTGTGTAAAGATGGTTACATTATTTCCTTAGCTTTGTTTGTTGGAGACAAATAGAATGCTTGTTAAGTATGTCAAAACATAATCTTATCTTGTGAATTTTTGTTAATGTATTATACGAGCTATATTTTTCATTTGCCCAGAAAGACAGCTTGTATAACGCTTTTGGAAGTTTCTGCTCTGTAACGTCTTTAGAGCTGACAGTCTGTTAGGTTTGTTTTTTTCTTCATGCTAAAGTGTCAGTTGGTGGTTTTGTGAACTGGTCAGAAATTCACAGGTCTTAAATGTTTTGGGGAAATTTATATTGGACACTGCTCTTTGTCTAGCAAATAAAAGATGTTAATATATTCCTGTTACTGGCATGTGCACGACTATGTTATTAGAAGCCACTTTATCATTTTCCTGCTTTAAATAGAAATGTCTATTTATGAATTCTGCTTGTAGTTTTTTCACAAATAAAATAGTAAAATTTACATTGGAAATCTTTATTTTTGTGTGTACAGACTTTAGTGCTTAGAGTAATAGCTACCTTTTGTACTTTGAGTTTTGACTTGTAGAATATTTCCAATGTGAATAGGAAGGTCATTTCTTTTTTTTAGAACTTGAGTTATCAGAAGCTAAAGTTGCTTTGCGTGTCTTAGTACCTGCTTCAAATGATGCAGAAAAAAAAAACATAAAATGAGCAAAAGAACCACCTTGTAAGTGCATTCTCAGAGATAAGTTGCAGTGATTTAAAGAAAGGAAATGGAGATGATGCTAGGAATGACTAATTCAGGGTTGAAAACAACCCCTGTTTCTGGCCAGCTGCAGGTTAGGTCCACGATGGCTCAGAGACAGAAACGAAGTCCAACATCAAACCTAAAAACTACACAAGCAAAGCTCACTTACTTCCTTCCCTGTGCCTGGAAGACACTGCCTGCCACTGAGGCCACTCCAGTCACTGTGACCTTCTGAAAAATTATGGGGCCAAGTAACACTTCAAGACTTGTCCCTAATAACTGTCCTGGATCTGCACTTAAGGGAATAGTTCAGGGCTCTGATCTGAAAATGGGTTTGTCCTGGAAAGAGAAGACTTTGCAAATTCCATTCTCCTTTGTCCTCATTTTGTAGTGTAGTTATTCAGAGGGCTTAGCTTTCTAAGAAAGCTGGCCTGGGAAGGGTTGAAAAGCAGGGAATGGGTGGGGTCTCCAATGCTTCCCGTGATGGATACAGATAGGCAGTCTGCTGTACCTTAGACTGCTTTCTACTTGGGTGCCTGGGGAGTTCTCTGAGTGTTCCCACTGCTGGTGGTCCTGGTACCTATTTGGGGAGGATGGGAGCTGCTGCTTACACTAGAAATATCCCTGTGACAAGTGTTTGACCCTTGCAACAGAAGTATAAGGATGTCCTTTAGAAAGAGTGATTTCTTTCCAGTTGTATGGACAGGAAGGGTGCAAAAGGCTTCTCTCTAGTCCTCAGCCAAACCCTACTGTTAATACCAAGTATCTAGACCCCATTTTGAGGAATCCTATGGTTAGAATGTGAATAGCAAAGGGTAGAATGATGAATGACGTCTTAAGCCAGAAAGTAACCAGGCTTGTATTGTCTGTTTTCATAGTCATGTGACATGGACAGGAAAGCCAGCCAGCTCCTCCTTGGCGCAGGGAAGAGAATATGATGAAGTCAGGAAGGCCCTTGGTCTGTCTCACCTTGACTGCTCAGCAGTTCCAAAGAGCCACTCTGAAAGATTAGAGCCATCTTTGTGTTAAGATCAAAACTTTCAAGCAAGGTTCTGTTTGCTAACTATTGATGGAAGCCGCAGCCTATCTTGACTGTCCTATGGCTTTTGTCAGGAAGGTACTATAGAAATGGACAACTGGGCTTGGCAGTGCCTGTGGCTCAAGTAGCTAAGGTGCCAGCCACATACATCTGAGCTGGCGTGTTCAAATCCAGCCTGGGCCTGGCAAACAATAATGGCTGCAACCAAAAAGTAGCTGGGCGTTGTGGAGGGCACCTGTCCCAGCTACTTGGGAGGTGGAGGCAGGAGAATTTTTTTGAGTCCAGGAGTTGGAGTTTGCTGTGAGCTGTGATGCCCCAGCACTCTATCCAGGGCAACAGCTTGAGGCTGTCTCAAAAAAAAAAAAAGGACAACTGGATACTTCAGGGAAGGCTCTGATTTTTCTAGAAAGGATCACAGGATGTGTCTGGAGACAGGGAGAGTGAAAGTAGATATGCAGATGTTCTGCCTGGTGTTAATACCTCTCTGTAGGTGTTAACCACAGGGCAGGGCTGGGGCTCTAAGGTGTCTAGTCCCTAAGCATTTATGTATGATGGCTGTCTGGAAAGTATTCAGCCACCCATGTCTGTATTTTTCATATTACATGACTGGGCAGGGGGGAATGTCTTCATTTTTCATACTGCATGGCTGGGTATCTTGCAGTTTCAATCATGCTGCAATGCTGTGCTCAAGTGAGCAGCAAGGGTCGTGGAGAGCAGTGCACACAGAACTGACCTAGACCTGACAAGTAAGTGACACTGACCCCTACCGTTTCCCTCCCCACCTCCAGCCATCAGTCAGTGTTCTTTTTCCGCTGAATCCAGAGTCAGAATCCTCAAGGCAGCTTTTCTAGCACACATTCTCTGGAGATAAAATCATTTGCCATATTCCTTCCCTGGACAAAGCTCACCCCCAAACCACTGGGGAACCTTTTCAAGGCAGTTTTTAGCCGAAACTTCAATTGAATTGTGGAACCGTAGGAATCCAAGGAGAAGTCTGGCTGAGAGGCTTGGAGGAGTCAGGGAGGAAGAACAACTATCTAACATATAACTCTTCAAAGAGCTCAGCTTTCTGTTTAAAACAGGGCCAGACTGGAAGATTCTTAGGGAGGCCAGTGCTGAGCACTGGAGCTTTAAATGCATCCCTAAACTCCAGACCCAAAGGCCTACCAGCCAGTGTCTTGCCATTATGGGCCAGACCAGGACCTTCCCAAGCTATCACACCAGTTCTGACAACCTTGGACTCTAAAATAGCAGGGCAGAACACCAAACGGATGTGATTCCTAGAAACAACAGGATACAGCTTGAGAGTCACAACTGGGCAATACTCCCACCTCTGAATGAATGACTGGTGACTTTGGGCAAGTCAGCCTCCCTCGTTCCTCATACGCTAGACGCATATGCGTTCTTGCCTTGTTCTCTGCTCCTAAGAGTCACAAGAGATTGGTTATGTTTTACCATGTTTTTAATAACGGGGAGCAATGTTTTTTTTCCTGAACTTTCATTCTGATATTTCACTGCTAATACTACGAATGAAAAGGGTTTGTTTTGGCTTTATGGTGTTTTAAAATGTTTTATGCATTAGTTTTCCTGGCCCAGAGGAAAGACCAGTTGATGAAAAGGCCTCATGTAAATAATGCCCAATGATATTTTTCACAACCATTTGATGTTTCTGTGTCTACAGTGTTATAATGTATATATGGCTTTTGGTCATTAAAAATTCAATTTTGTAAATGCTGCTCACTGTCCTGTTATTATTAAATAAAAAGGAAAAAGTTTAGAGCCAATAGGAGAATTAGACATGGCCTGGGAGAAGTTTAACACGTGTTAGTGGCTGGGTTACATATGAATGTACATAGACATGTATTCCTTCTTAATGGAGAATAGAATTTTTTTTTTTTTTTTTTTTTGAGACAGAGCCTCAAGCTGTCACTCTGGGTAGAGTGCTGTGGCATCACAGTTCACAGCAACCTCCAACTCCTGGGCTTAAGCGATTCTCTTGCCTCAGCCTCTCAAGTAGCTGGGACTACAGGTGCCCGCCACAATGCCCAGCTATTTTTTGGTTGTAGTTGTCATTGTTGTTTGGCAGGCCCGGGCTGGAGTCGAACCCACCAGCTCTGGTATAGGTGGCTGGTGCCTTAGCTGCTTGAGGTGCAGGTGCTGAGGTGGATTTTTTTTTCATTGATGCATAAATATCACAGGTTCCTTGCACAGAGAAGTTTGAGCTACAAACCACTAGATCAGCCACAAACACACTCAGGGAGAGTGAATTCTAGATGAGAATCATTTTTCAGCCTGAATAATTCAGCCATCACAGCAGCCTCAGAATAAGGAGAGCTTGGTGTCTGAGGGCAAGGCAGATTTATAAATTGTATTCATTGCCTCTTTGCATTTAAAGAATCTGTACACCCATTTGGAGGAGTCTACTGTAGAGTTATCCCACTGGCTAGAATTATAACAATCTAGAATATGTATGAATTTAAGGCATTCCCAAGAGACAAGACCCTCTAATAAATTACACTGTGAAGCTCCAATCCTGCTTGTAGAGATCATCCTGACAATGGAGATGAAGGTAGCAAACAAATCGGGTCATAAAAGTGAGAGTGGCGAGTGGCTTCCATTCATCTTGGAGCAATCAGCAGCCTCCGCTGCATTTAATCGTGTCTCATGGTGTCATGTGTGGCCCAAGCAGGGTTAGCAAGAACCTGGGACCATTCTGGTGGCCTGCTGAGCAGAGGTGGGACCACTGACACCCTGGCTCAGCCAGTTTCATTTCTTTCCTGGAGAGGCCCAAATGAGACTGAGTGACCTGGAAGTGGAGACATATGTGAGTAGAGTGTGCCGGGAACGACAGTTCACTCTACAGCCTTTTTTTATGTTCCCAGGCCCATTGCAGTTATTCATTTTGGTCTGACTCCCTATACCAGTTCTATGCATCGTGGTTTGGTATATTCATGCAGAATTCATCGAAGCACATTTTATTTGCACTGTTTTAATATCTTGTGTATATTAATTCACTTCAGCCTCAGTGACTGCATTTTTTTTGTGTGTTTGTTTTCGAAACAGAGTCTCAAGCTGTTACCCTGGGTAGAGTGTTGTGGCATCATAGCTCACAGAAACCTCCAACTGTTGGGCTCAACTGATCCTCTTGCTTCAGTTTTTCTATTCTTTTTTTTTTTTTTTTTTTAAGTAGAGATGGAGTTTCACTTTTGCTCAGTCTGGTCTCGAACTCCTGAGCTCAATCAATCCACCAATCTCAGCCTCCTAGAGCGCTGGGAATATGGGCATGGAGCCACCACATCCAGCCTAAGTGACTCATTGAATACAGCAGGGCTGGGCAAATTATACCCAGTGGGCTAAATCTATCCCCATGCATGGGCTTTTACACAGCTTTACACAGCCTATGAGCTAAGAGTGGTTTTTACATTTTCTTTTTTTTTTTTTTTTCTTTTTTTTTTTTCTTTTTTATTGTTGGGGATTCATTGAGGGTACATTAAACCAGGTTACACTGATTGCATTTTTCAGGTAAAGTCCCTCTTACAGTCGTGTCTTGCACCCAAAAGGTGTGGCACACACCAAAGCCCCACTCCCCTCCCTCCTTCCCTCTCTTTGCTCTTCCTTTCTGATTTCAATTCTTTTTTTTTTTTTTTTAAGCAGGAACTCAACTTTATTGCGTCAAGCAGCCACTTATATAGAACGTGGAGAAGGGGCAGGGAAAGAAGGCGGGGGATGAGATGCATGACAGGGTTGGGCCAATGGCATGGTACCACATTGGCTGTATCTAGGTAGAGGCAGTTTCAGGCCGGGCCTTGCTGAGATCTACTTCTAGTCAGGCTCGGAAGTTGCACTAGGCCTCAGGCACATGGCAGGGCCCAACAATTCCCTCTTTTGTTTTTTGTGTGGCGGATAAACATAGCCCCTGTCTTAGGTTGCCTGCTCTTGCAGTTTCAGTCTTACCCATCATGGGGATACAAACATCAATGGTTTGGTCCCTGTCTTAGGTTGACTGAACGCAGAGTGATCTTACCTGTCTTTGGGTACTATGAATGTAAGCCACTGTGCAGCCTCTCCATATCCTGTCTTAGGTTGTTCCAGTTTGGGGAATCTTACCCGTCATTGGTGCTATGGAGGGCGGTGAAGAATAATAGCTAGATTCTTGGTTAATGAGCCGGTGATATCAGACCTCGACCTGATTTAACTGCCTCTAACCTTTTTTAAGGATACAGGGCCCAAAGGTGAAGGGTAAATAAGGGTAGCAGGGGAAGAAGGTAGGGTAAAAAACTGAGATTCTTTTTTCTCTAATGGTCTAAGTTATTATTGATACTTTCTATTGCATCTTTAAATTCCCTGATTGTCTTCTTTATTTCCTTAAGCTCTGCCATAGACTTTCTATATTCTACATAACTCTTGTCTAACTTTTGGTTCTCTTTCCACTTTCTCATCCATTCTTTTTGTTACCTTTAACATCCATATTTTAAATTCCATTTCTGTCAAGTTTATTAATTCTATATAGATGGAGTCTTCTGCAGTAGCTGTCTGATGGTTTCTTGGGGAAGTTCCTTTGTTTTGGTTTTTCATGTTGCTGGAATTTTTCTGTTGGTTCCTCATGTGTTCTTCTTGTTCACCTTCTTGTGCTCCTTTTTTCTTTGCTTCAAGTTACCTTGTCTCAGAAATTAGGTCTTGAAGTTGCTCATCCTGAGCAAAGCCAAGGTTTCCTCATGGCCAAAAGAACAGAATTTCTAGCTCTTGATGACAATATGTTGCAATATGGCACTGGGGCACCATGTGGCATTGTGGTTTTTTAGGAGACAGAGAGCACAGCCAGGAATATCTATGGTCCTTATTCCAAACTTAGTTGCCTTCGTTGATCACCTGATTGTTTCCTTAGCATTCAGACCCAACTGGGTTGGAATCTTAAAGCTCATAAGTATCCCCCAAGGGCAGATCTCACAGTGCTCCTGAAACTAGTTCCCAAGAGGTGTGGGTTTTCCTAGCTTGTCCCAAGAGTGGAGTTCTGATCCCAGCAGGCAGAATTAAGATGGCTGTGCTTTAAGGGCCTTTCTAAGACCTTCTCATAATCTTCACACAATGGCAGCCCCCTGGCCATCCATTCTCGGTATGGATCCCTCACCAGCCACAAAACCAATGGCAAATCTACTTCATCAGGCATTCAAAATTGGTTGCTGTATACTGTTTGAGTCTTCCCACTTTCTCAAGCTTTCTACTCAATGCACTGCTTCTCTCAACCACTGAAAATTCTTGAAAGGCTTCCTTCCACCTTGGACTTTGTGGGTGGCCATCTGATCCCAGCCAGTCTCAATTACTTACCAATTTCATCATATTTCCACAGCTCCTGATCATACACTGTGTCTAGCTCACCACCTCCTGGAAGTGCTCTCTGAGCTATGAATCTGTGTAAGGTCCCTGTGCCAGGTATGACTTGATTCTCTCTTTTTCCCAAGTCACTCTTGGAGAGCTCAACTGAATGATCCTTCTAGTCCACCATCTTGCTCAAACCCAACCCAACCCTTTAGTTTTTTTTCTTTTTTTTTTTAAGTTTCTATTTAAAGTTTTCAGGAAAAACATGAGAAGATGCTGGTCATGATTTTCAGAAAAAAAGGTTTTATCTAAAATTCTCTATTCTGAGAGAAAGGTAATTCTGAGTGAAATAATAAAGTATATAAATGACATAATTAAAACAGATAGTCAGAAAAGTAGATTGACCACTAAGGGACTGTAACAAACTGGTTAACATATGGAGGTGGTCAATATAAGGACCTAGGTCTACTGGTGTATACCTACTGTACTACATGAGGTGCATGTTCATTCTTCGAAAATTAGTTCAACTTCAGGAGGCAGTCAATGTAGGGAAGTGGTCAGCTTTGAAGTTTCTACTATATTAAATCTCATAATTTGGAAAGATCATGCCAGTCATTTAGATCAGTCTCATTGTCATTCTCTCCATGCAACACAAGTTGTCATACTTAGTATATTCAACACCTATGTGGATCAAATGCTTATTCTCTCATTTCTTTGACCTCTTCAGCTATGAATATTACTTCCATTCAATTTTATTTTTTTACTTCTATGGCCACTGGCCAAATTTTATTAGCACCAGTATCTACATTTTAAAATTAGGAGTCCAACCTTCCACTTGTTTCTATAACTATCTCTTCTTTTTCTAACTCACTGATCTAGAATTTGGTTTGGAATTTGTCTTCACTTACAAAGACCTTCATTTTACTCCTTCTATATATCTCTCACCCCTTCGCAGCTCCATTTTACATCCAGGATTCTTATCCACATATGTCATAACTAATAAATACAATCAGCTTTAATACTCCACTCTCCAATCATTATATTATCAAAAACCACACTGTTACCTGTCTTTTTGATGTCTACATACATGTTTAAATGAAAACTGCTTGAGGCTGTGGTTCATTCAGGCAGATGATTCTGGCAAGTTACTCTATTACTCATCATCACCAGCTTAAAGTGAATGTATAACAGTTTATAGTAATACTATCCTACCACATTTTCTAAATTTACTCTCTCATTATCAGTAATGCATTTGTATATTACTCCCTTCCTTCAACCTCAACAATCTGGATAACTGGGATGAAAGTCTTCACTCATAAAATAAAAGCTATGAGACAAACTCATCATCCTACCATGACCATCTATATCTAATTTCCTCTTACTCCTTCATTTTACAACAGAGAAAGTTACCCTGCTTCCATCAGAGGTCAGTTTCTCCAAATGTGGACCTTAGTTTCTCAATATATTTGTCCATTCACTGTAGCATCTTTACATCTCTCTGTCAGCTAGATAATTCTCACTGACAAATAGGTCATAGTAACTCATATCTTTAAAATAATAAATGTTTCATGTATTTTTAATTCTCTTTTCTTACTATTTTTTTCTCATAAACCTTTGTAGGCCACATTTACCAGAACTCCAAAAATTGCAACTCTTATTTTCCCCCTGAACTCTCCTAGAAAACTTAGATGATCTAACTATCTTGCACCTTCCTGCATGTGCCTTTTTAAAGAAATAAAACTAATTTCCATACACAGTAAAACCTCTGTAAGTTGACCATCCAAAGTACTGATCAACATATTGAGGTGGTTAATATAAGAAACTAGGCCTACTATACTAATATGTACATGTGGGGCATTTCAATCTATGAAAATTAAGTGAACTTAATTTGAGTATTATAGAATTATCTAAGATTCAATAAAATTTCTTAAAAGTTCATTTTACTGGTGCCAACCTTATATGTAAACACAGCTGATTTTAATTTGTGATCCTAAATGTTGTAGAGAAAGTGCACTGGATCCAGATTAAGAAAATCCTTTGTTTAAATCTAATTATTCCCATGATAGCTGTGGATACTTAGGTAAAATTCTTAAGTTATTTATTTATTTATTTTTTGTTTGTTTTTATTGTTGTTGTTTTTTTTTCTTTTGATTGGTTGGTTTCAGGTTACTGTTTTAGATCCTTTCCTGCTAAGTGGTACTTATATCCCCTTATACACAATCTTAATATTTTTTCTCAAAATATTTCACTATTTCATCACAACATTTTACATTTTCTTCTCTAACATGCTTACATAAATTCACATTAAGATGAAATGCATTTAGATAATCAGCTCAGTGGAGTTATTAATAACTGTTGGCATCATCAGGAAGGCTATAAATTTTCCTTGTAGAGAAGCCCTTTCAAATTTTTTTTTATTAAGTCTTTTGTACATAGATCATAAATACATTCATGACATTTTCAATTTGTTAATTATTTGTACAAATTGGAGTGCTTACATCATACTATTCAGCATAGCTTTCACCTCATTTACCCAATTCTTAAGTTATTTAGCTGGTGCTTTAGGTTGGGTTTCAAAGAGAACAGAGCAATAGTCACAGGGTTCATACTCTATTCTTTTATAACGGATTGCTGTCCAAATGACAAAAGTGATGGATAAGGACAGTAATTCAGCGATGAAGCTCAGAAGAATTACAAGAAGATATGTCATCAATGTAGTTGCTACTAAGTGAATCCATTTGCACAGTTTAATGGAATTGTCCCCCATAGAATAAGGTCAATGATATCTTAATAGTGTGTATCAAAGGGGAGAAATGGAAGAAATCATTCATTACACATTTCATATCGGTCAAAACTTTGCCACTACTTTTTCTGGGCTATGATTAAGGACTAATAAAGGCATCAAAAAGGAAGCATGGGAAAGAGAAAAAATGGCCAAGGACATGGGTATGAGGTAAAAAACTAATTCACACCTCGTTGGGAAACCAAACCAAGCTGGAGCAAAGCTGAGGAAACTTCTTTAACAAAAGACATGTAAGCCCAAGAGGAGTGGAAGTGGCACATATGCTTTACATTTCTAAACTGTAAATAGTGATATATTATCTATGGTTCTGGATTATTATAAATACTAAATAGAGTAAAAAGGGCTTGGTGTCCATAGCTCAGTGGTTAGGATGCCAGCCATATGCACCAGGGCTGGCAGGTTCAAACCCAGCCCAGACCTGCCACACAACAACAACAACAACTACTAATACTACAACAACTGGCCAGGGATTGTTGTGAGTACCTGTGTTCCCAGCTACTTGGAAGGCTGAGACAAGAGAACCACTTAAACCCAAGAGCTTGAGGTTGCTGTAAGCTGTGATACCACGACACTCTACTGAGGGCAACACAGTGAGACTCTGTTTCAAAAAATAAAATAAAATAAGTAATAAGTGGCATACTTGCAAAGCAAATTCTTAATAAATATTTAATATGACTCTTATTGACCTTTTTAATCAAGAAAAAAATTTCTAAAATTTGTGTAAGGATCTAGAAGAAATGAGATTGGCTAGATTTTAATCATCATTGAAGCTCCAAGGTGATAAGAGATATATGATGTATCATATCTTTATTTTGCCATGTATGTCTGAAATTTTTATAGACATAGTTTTAAAAGTACAATTTTTTTTTTTTTTTTTTTTTTTTTGGTACAATCCTTCTGAACCCCTAGAGCAAAATGAATTTTCTAGGAGGTATACTGATATCCCTCGAAGGACAATAAATCAAGTTATAATAGAAGGAATACTTAAACAGATAAAAAAAAAAGGTCATTAATAATTTTTCAATATAAAAAAAGGTTTTGTCAAAATTTAGAAAATAAAAACAACTCTAATTTCAAAGGTAAATCAGCAGACTTTAGTCATCAGAATATCAATGATCATTTCGTCCCCTTCTTTTTGGTCAAAATTATAATAAGTTTTTTCATTTCACAGTCTTCACTTTGTACAATGATGAATTAATTATTTATCCTTCTCTGAGCCTGCATATTACCCTCACTAAATATTATTGTGATATCTTATATTTCAAGTATACACACACACACACACACACATACATATATATATTCATCACTTTCCACTTATATTGCAAACAAATTTCATAGAGTCTAGAACTTCATCTCTTTTATCCAACCACTGGTCCAGTATTTCATCAGATGATAGACCAACAAATTTTGTGCTATTCATTTGAGACTTTCTGGTACATGGGAAGGGGTACTTTATTGAAGCTTTAGTTTGCAGTAATGAAGTTGAGTGATTTTCTGTTTTCATATTCAGATATTTCTTCTGTGAAGTACCTATTCAAGGGTTTGGCCCACTTGTTTTTATCCTAAGATCATAATAATTTCTAACTATATTAGCTTGCAGAAGCTGAATTATCCTCCCTTTCATATATAAGATTACAATCTTAAATTGTTTTTTGTGTGTTATATACAAATGTGATAATATCAAATTTCATTCATCTTCTCAAATGTATACTAGTTATATCAATACTATAAGTATATAGAAAAAAATATTTTTCACTGCTGCTTTGCAATGGTAATTTTGATGTAAACCAAGTAACTATAGATGCCCAGGCCAGTTTATGGATTACTTCTTTGTGTTGTATTGGTTTGTTGGTATATATTTGAGCTGATATGACATTATCATAGTTATTAAAACTAATAAAATAAGTGATAGAAAACACCATTTTAGCAAATTCTACAATTTGGATTTATTATTTTTGCCTTTTACATTTCTATACACATTTTACAATCAGTTTCTATATACATTTGATATCAGTTTGCCAATGCTGATACTTGGCAATTTCAGTGAAAGTTGAGGACAAAGATCAATATGGAGAGTACTAATGTTTTTATTTTTATAAAATTTATATATTATTAAATCATAGCTGTGTATATTAATGCAATCATGGGGCATGATGCACCAGTTTTATATAACATTTAACATATTTTCATCACACTGCTTAACATAGCCTTCCTGTCATTTTCTTAGTTATTGTGTTAAGACATTTACATTCTACATTTAGTAAGTTTCACATGTACACTTGTAAGATGCACCATAGATGTGGTCCCACCAATTACCATCCCTCTGCCTATTCTCCCCTCTCCCCTCTCCTCCCCTCCCTTTCCTTTTTCCCCATATTCATAGGTTATAATTGGGTTATAGCTTTCATATGAAAGCTATAAATGTTTCATAGTAAGGTTGAGTATATTGAATAATTTTTCTTTCATTCTTGAGATACTTTGCTAAGTAGAATATGTTCTAGCTCCATTCATGTAAACATGTAAAAGGTAAAGTCTCCATCTTTCTTTAAGGCTGCATAATATTCCATAGTGTACATATGCCACAATTTATTAATCCATTCATAGATAAAAGGTCACATGAGCTTCTTCCATGACTTATCAATTATTAATTGGGCTGCAATAAACATTCTGGTACAAATATATTTGTTATAATGATATTTTTGGTCTTCTGGGTATATACCTAGTAGAGGATTGTAGAATCCATTGGCAGGTCTATTTTTAAAAATCTAAGTGTTCTCCAAACATCTTTCCAAAAGGAATGTATTAGTTTACATTCCCACCAGCAGTATACAAATGTTCCCTTTTCTCCACATCCATGCCAACATCTCTGGTTTTGTGATTTTGCTATATGGGCTAATCTTACTGGACTTAGATGATATCTCCAAGTAGTTTTGATTTGCATTTTTTCTGATGATTAAGAATGATGAGCATTTTTTCATAGTCTGTTGTCTGTGTTCCTGTCTTCTTCAGAGAACTTACTCTTCCAGTCCCTAGCCCATCATGAGATGGGATCACTTGTTCTATTCTTGCTAATACATTTGAGTTCTCTGTGGATTCTAGTTATTAAACTGTTGTCAGAGACATAACCTGAACATATCTTCTTCCATTCTGAGGTCTGTCTGATTGATTTACTTACTGTGTTCTTGGCTATGCAGAAGCTTTTTGGTTTGATCAGGTCCCAATAGCGTATTGCTGATGCTGCTTCAATTGCCTGGGGGTCCTCCTTCAAAAATATTCACCTAGACTGATTTCTTTAAGAGTTTTCCTTGATTCTCTTCTAGTATTTTTATAGTTTCATGTCTTAAGTGTAAATCTGTAATCCAGTGAGTCTATCTTACTTAATGGTGAAAGATGTGGGTCCAATTTCAGTCTTCTACAGGTCATCAGCCAGTTAACCCAGCACCATTTGTTAAATAGGAAATCTTTTTTCCCACTGAATGTTTTTAATTGGCTTGTCGTTGATCCAATAATGGTAAGTAGCTTGGTTCATCTCTTGGTTCTCTGTTCTGTTCCATACATCTACTTCTCTGTCTTTGTGCCAGTTTTGTGTCATGCTATTTTGATCACTAACAATTTGTAGTATAGTCTGAGGTCTGGTATCATGATTCCTTCTGCTTTGTTTTTATTTCTGAGTAATGTCTTGTCTATTCGAGGTTTTTTCTGATTCCATATAAAATGAAGTATTGTTTTTTCAAAATCTTTAAAGTATGACAGTGGAGCTTTAATAGGGATTGCATTAAAATTATATATTGCTTTGGGTAGCATGGACATTTAACAATGTTGATTCTTCCCAGACATGAGAATGGTATGTTTTTTTATTGGTTAACATTTTCAGCTATTTCTTTTCTTAGAGTTTCATAGTTCTTTTTATAGAGATCTTTCACATCTTTTGTTAGATAAACTCCCAAATATTTCATCTTCTTTAGCACTACTGTGAAGGGAATAGAGTCCTTGACTATTTTTTCACCTTGACTAATGTTGGTATATATAAAGCCTACCAATTTACGAATGTTGATTTTGTAAACTGAGACACTGCTGTATTCCTTGTTTACTTCTAAGAGTTTTGTAGTAGAATCCCTGGTGTTTTCTAGATATACAATCATATCATCTGCAAAGAGTGAAAGTTTGATCTCTTCTGACCCTATATGGATACCCTTGATTGCCTTTTCTTCCCTAATTGCAATGACTAAAACTTCCATTACAATGGTAAAGAATAGTGGATGCAATTGGCAACTTTGCCTGGTTCCTCATCTGAGTAGAAATGATTTCAATTTAACTCCATTCAATACAATATTGGCCATGGGTTTGCTGTAGATGGTCTCTATCAGTTCAAGAAATGTCTCTTCTATACCAATGTTCTTAAGTGTTCGGATCATGAAGGGATGTTGGATATTATCAGAATCTTTTTCTGCATAAATTAAGAGAATCATATGGTCTTTATTTTTTAATTTTTTTATGTGTTGAATTATATTTCTAGATTTACATATATTGAACCATCCTTGAGACCCTGGGATAAAACCCACTTGGTCATGATGTATAATTTGATCAATGTGTTGCTGTATTCTGTTTGTTAGGATCTTGTTGAATATTTTTGCATTTATATTATTTAGTGATGTTGGTCTATAATATTTTTGTTGTTGTTGTTGTTGGGTCTTTTCCTGGTTTTGGGATCAAGATGTTGTTTTCTTCATAGAATATGTTGGGTAGTATTCCTTCTTTTTCTATATTTTGGAAAAGGTTGAATAACATAGGTACTAGTTCCTCTTTAAAGAATTAGTAGAAATCTGACATGCAGCCATCTGGTCCCAGGCTTTTCTTTCTAGGGAGATTTTGTATGGTTGATGCTATTTCAGAACTTGATAAAGGCCTATTCAATATTTCCAGTTGATTCTAGCTAAGTCTTCGAAGCTGGCGTGCTTCCAAGAATTGGTCAATTTCCTTTAGATTTCTTATTTCTGAGAATAATGTTTCTTGTAATATTCATTAAGGATTTTTTGAATTTCTGAGGAGTCTGTTGTTATTTCGTCTTTGTCATTTCTGACTGAGGTATTTGGCATTTTTATTCTTTTTTTTCCTGGTTAGATTAGCCAAAAATTTATCTATTTTATTGAGCTTTTCAAAAAACCAACTTTTTGATTGGTTTATCTTTTGTATAATTCCTTTGTTTTCATTTTCATTTAATTCTGCCTGAATTTTGGTTATTTCTTTTCTTCTGCTGGGTTTCAGGTTGGAATGTTCTTCCTTTTCCAGTTGCTTGAGATGTCCCATTAAGTTGATAACTTACTCTCTTTTCATTCTCTTGAGGAAGACTTGCAGTGCTATCAATTTCCCTCTTAGGATTGCCTTTGCGGTATCCCAGAGGTTTAGATAATTCATGTCTTCTTCATTGTCATTTTGTTTCAAAAATTTGTTAATTTCCTTCTTAATCTTTCCTACAACCCCACTATCATTCAGCATATGATTATTTAACTTCTATGTTTTTGTAGAAGTATGCAGAATCCTGTTGTTATTGAGTTACAGATTCCTTTTATTCCATAGTGGTCCAAAAAGATGGAAGGAATAATTTCTATTCCTTTAAATATACTGAGATTAGACCTGTGACCTAAGATGTAATCAATTTCCTAGTATGTTTCGTGGGCTCCTGAGAGGAAAGTGTATTCAGTTTTGTAGGGATGAAATGTTCTGTAGATGTCTGTTAAATCCAAATGTTGAATGGTTAAGATTAAATCTAAAATTTATTTCCTCAGCTTCTTATTGGAGGATCTATCCAACACTGCCAGAAGAGTGTTAAAATCTCAGACTATTTTGGACCTGGAGGAAATCAAGTTGCTCGTGTCTGTTAGAGTTTCTCTTATAAATTGAGGCACATTCTGGTCAGGTGAATAAATATTATTAATTGAAATCTCATCATACTGAGTATTACCCTTAACATATATGAAGTGACCATTGTTATTCTTCCTTACTTTTGTTGGTTTAAAGCCTATTGTATCTGCAAATAGAATTGCAACACCTACTTTTTTCTGATTTCCATTGCCTGGAATATAGATGACTATCCCTTCACCCTGGATATATATTTATCTTTAAAGGTAAGATGAGATTCTTGTATGCAGCAGATATATGGCCTGAGTTTTTGTATTCAGTCAGCCAACCTGTGGCCTCTTTAGAAGACAATTTATTCCATTCACATTAATGAAGAATATTAATGAACCTGGTAGAATTTTGGGTGTCAAGTTTTTTGAAAGTCCAGTGGACATTTTTGCTCCTTTCCCCACTGTGGAAGTTGGATTTGATCAAAAGTTTCTGAGTGAGTTTACTTTTGCCATGGAGGATTGCACTTGACATTGTGGAGGATAGGTCTGAGAATATCCTGAAGAGCTTGTTTAGTTATAGCAAATTTATTTAATTTCTCCATCATAAATAAAACTCAGTTTTGCTGGATACAGGATCCTGGGATGAAAGTTATTTCTTTATTTATTTATTTTTGGAGATTAAAAGTCAATGACCACCCTCCTCTAGCATGAAAGGATTCAGCAGAGAGATCTGCAGTCAGTCTACTATTTTCCCCTTGGAGGTTATGATTTTCTTACATCTGGCTACTTTCAGAATTTTCTCCTTCATATTAACTTTAGTGAAGTTAATTATCATGTGCCTGGGGAATGTCTTATTCAGCTTGAATCATACTGGGGTTCTGAAACAGTCTGCTATCTGAATTTCAGAATCTCTTGGCATGTCTGGAAAATTCTCTTTCAAATTTCATGGACAAGAGCCTCTGTACATTGCAAAGCCACTTCATCACTTTCAGGGATTCCTATGAGGTGAATATTAGCTTTCTTTGAATTATCCCAGAGCTCTCTGAGAGACTGATATATTTTTGTTCTCCATTTCTTTTCCTATTTGAGAGTTTGGGAGCATTCAAAATCTTTGTCTTCAATCTCAAGATTTCTTTCTTCTGCTTGCTCCACTCTGTTACTGATGGATTCTATTGTATTTCTCAGATCTTTGAGGACTCTAAATTCCTGTCTCAATGTGTCAAAATCATTGGTGACTTTGTCTTTGAATTCATTAAATTCTTGAGACAACTTTTGAATTGCTCCTGGAATTTCTAATTCCAACTTTTCCTCCATTCTATTAATCTCATTTGCAATCAAACTTCTGAATTAGATTTCTGACATCTTGCCCATCTGTTTATGAATGGGATCTTCAGTTGCATCTGCCATATCTTTCCTTGGGGGTATTTATCTACCCTGGTTATTTATGTTACCAAAGTTTTTCCGCTTATTCCACCCCATGATTATTTTATACCATTTCACTAGATGAGCAGATAAAGAGAAGTTGGGTTGGGGCTCCAGGATTAGTGATTAACCAGCCCTTTGCCCAAAAGCTGGCACTGGTGTCTTTACCTTTTCCCCTAGAGCTTTGCCAAGGACTCGTACAGTGCTACGACCTGAGTTACTGGGAACCTGCTTGGTGTGGTGGGGCTAAGTGACTCTGTCTTGTTTTTACCTAGTCTCTTTCTGACCCTACTGAATCAGTTAATCTTGGTTGAAGTCTCAGCTATGGAGAAATACCGGCAATTAAGTCACCCCATCCCCCACAGGCAACAATTAGAAACAGAAAAGCAAACCTTCTTACAACCACACACCCAGGGTACCACTTGGACAGTCTTTGTGCAATTGGCCCAGTTCAAGTAGTCTAAATCAATTGTCTCAGTCAGCACCTGTCTCAGGTGGGAGAGTTCAAAAGGTCTCTGGCAACTAGATAGCAGGGGTCTGCTGACAACTCAAATATGACTCACTTTGGTGCTCTGTGAGGTCAGGAGGACCCACCCAGTAAATAGATTTATCTGGGAAGTTTGATGCCTCCTTCCCCACGTTGCACCTCTGCCACTCCCCGTCACTGATAACCCCACAGGGCTATGACCCAGTTCCCTCCAATGTGCAGATACTCCAGGGGTTGGAACCTGCACGAATCACCTGAGGATATCTATGTCTCTTCACCCATGCTGCTTATCTATGTCCCTTTCTGGCAGGGGCAGGTGAGACCTGAAAACCTCAGGTGCTTAATGGAGGCTGGAGCAGTTTACTCAGTTCCAGCCCTGTTCCTGATTGATATTACTGACAGAACAAAACAACTCTGCAGAATTTGTTTCTGTGCGGAACAGGCACTGAGTTCACAGAACCTGAGACCCAGGCCCTGTGTGTGCTGCTGCCAGGTCTCAGCTGCAGTTTGTATTGGAGGGACATGTTTAGTTGCTATTTCCAGCCTCTGACTGCCCTCCTTTCTCTCAGCTAATGATCCCCTGAGGACTGGGTGCATCTTAGGCTCAGGAAAGCGGTCCTCTGGGTCAACCCTCCTCTGGAAATCTGCCAGTTCTGAGCATGCATATTCTAGTTTCCATGCCCTGCCCAGGCCGGTACTATCTCAGGAAAACCCTTTACTCATGGGGCCTGCGTTTCCATCCCAGATCTGTTCCACCATGGCTGCAACCAGAGAAGATGCCCGGCCTCCTCTGGATGACTAGAGAGACAGGGAGTGTGACTCCAGAATATCCAGCGTTGAGCCCTATTCTTGCCACTGTGGCTGCTGCTCTGTGCTTTGAGGCGCCACCACTCCTCTATGGTTCCCTCTCAGCTGACCGTCCTCACCTTACTCCCATGCTGCAAAATTAGCATTGACCAACAGCAGTCCATGGCCTGTTCATACCTCTTGAGAAAATACTCAAGAATCTGGACTCCTGGGGGACAGGCTTCCAGAACTCAGAGTGAGAGTGGAGGGGAGTGCTGGGAGTTCAGAATTGCAGGTAGAAAATATATATAGTTTTATACAGATTTATGCCTGGCAAGAGAGTGCAGTGGCACCCTAGTTGAAAAAAATAGGTCCAGTTTTTAGAGAGTCTCTCTCGTGGGATATAATTGGAAGACTTTTAAACTCTGCTCACTTGTTTGTATGGAATACTGCAAGCTGTTCTCATGGAGGAAGGGACTCCCATCTTCTTGGCAATGGATTTTATACCTTTTGTTTGTCCCCTTGGAGTCACAGCTTACCTCAGCAAGGTTGATGTGCGTTCTTCAACCTTCCTTCTTGGCTCAGCTCTAATTCACCAGGTTACTTGCTAAACTTCTGTTCTTTAACTCTCATTCTGGATGGGATCCTCTGTGGAAAGTTGTCTTCAGTCAGCCATCTTGCCTCCACCTCTACTGACAACTTTAAAATGTTGAGTTTTTCAGTCCATGAACAGGAAATATTTTTCCAATTACTCAGGATTTTATTAGTTTTTCTTTATAAATAAATATAATTTCCTCACCAGAGGTCTTCACTCTTCACATGTTTTGTTAAATTTTGCTCTTGTGTATTTTTTGCATTATACAAAAATACATACTTTTTTAATTGGCTTTCCTTTTAGTTGTTGATTCATAAAAATGCAATCTCTTTTTAAATATTCAATTTGGATATTATTTTTTATTATTATAACAAATTGCACAAATTTGATGGCTTAAAGCAATACCCATTTGTTATCTCACAGTTTAATCAGTCAGAAGTCTGGATAAGACATTGCTCAGTTGGATCTTTTTCTAGAGCAGTAGTTCTCAATTTGTATGTTGCAGGGGTTATACAATGGTGACCTGTATACAGGGGTGACAGGGTTTCACAAGGGTTGCCTAAGATGATCCTGCATATAAGATATATTCATTACAGTTTATAACAGTTGCAAAATTACAGTTGTGAAGTAGCAACAAAAATAATTTTATGGTTGGGGGGTCACAACAACATGAGGAACTGTATTAAAGGGTCATGGCATTAGGAAGGTTGAGAACCATTGTTCTAGAGGCTCCCTGAGGATGAGGTTTTCCCAAGTTAATTAAAGTTATTGGCAGAAGTCAGTTCTGTGGAGCCACAGGATTGATTCCCCTTTTTTCTTACTGGCTTAACCAGGGTTTAATTTTGGTTTCTGGGGTGCCCCAGCGTACTTGGCTGATTCTTTAATCTCAAACACTAGAAACAGTTAATTAAGCTCATCTTTTTCCTCAAATATTGGTGACTTCATTTCCTTCCTCACCCCTTCCATGCTGCCTTCTCTGTTATATCTGTTGTCATTTGGTGCCCTCTTCTTCTGGTCTTAAGTGATTGAATATTTACATTCAGGCCAAGCAGATAATCCAAATTAACACTCTATTTGAAAGTTAACTGACTTAATAATCCTTTTGCCCTCTACAAAATTCTTTCACAATAGTGCTTGTGTTAACATTTAAGGATGTTATTTACACCACACCTGTACTCCTAGTACTCTTGGAGGTGGAGGTGGGTGAATTGCTTGAGGTAAGGATTTTGAGACCAACCTGAGTAAAAAAGAGTGAGACATCTTCTCTAAAAAAAATAGACAGGCATTGTGGCAGGCACTTTGTAGTCCCCACTAATCAGGAAGCTGAGGCAAGAGGATAGCTTGGACCCAAGAGTAAGAGGCACTCTACCCAAGGAGACAAAGTGAGACTCTGTGTGTCCAATCAAAAAAAAAAAAAAAAAAAAAAAAAAAGTAATTCAATTCACCTTTCTTTTTCTTTTGTAAATTTTTTATTTATTTTATTTTATTTTTTTAGACAGTCTCACTCTGTTGTCCTGGGAAGAGTGCCGTGGCATCATAGCTCACAGTAACCTCAAACTCTTGGGCTTAAGTAATCCTCTTACCTCAGCCTCTCACGTAGATGTGGGTCTCACTCTTGTGCAAGCTGATTTCCAACTCTGAGTTTAGGTGATCCACTTACTCCACTGTCCCAGATTGCTAGGATTACAGGCCTGAGTCTCTAACTCTGGCCTTTCTCTTGTAAACTTACTGCATGGCTTTGAAGTTCAGCAAGGAATATGGATTTAGATGTTCACCCCATTCTCTTCTCTTCCTCTCTTTTTCTCATCCTTCTTGGAAATGGGTAACTATCAGAAGTTTGAAGAAGAGCTGGCAAACAAAAGATAGCAGCAACATCAAAAAAGATCTTTAGCACATACATTTGTTGTCCAAACTTATATAAGCAGTTTATATTTAAAATATCCCTGAATAGAGATTTGAACTTTGATTTCAACCATTTGAAATTATTATTAAAATACTTACAATTCCAAACACTATATTTCTGTCTCTTCCATAAACAAATAATATAACAGTACAGTAAGTTATTCATGACTACATCTTTCTGAATCCAAAAACATGTTCATATACACTATTCAATTCTGTCTTTGTTTATTATACCTTTGTAAGTTTTGGGGGTCTTTTTCCTCCTCAGTAATGGCCCTCCCCTGTGTTTCCACATCCTAATGGCCACCTAAGAAATACTTCATATTTCTTACTTTAGGGTGGATCCCATGATAATTCTAATTCTCAATGATCTTTTCCTGTGAGATAGAATAGCACTCAAATCTCACAGACTGTTCTATGCACCTGTTAGATTTATGTTCTGTCTGGTAATCATTATCTGGTGTATCTTTACTTCATATATGCTAATCTTGACTCTATAAAAAGTTATTTTTAAGATTACTGAGACAGTATTCTCTTACCCAATTTTGTGTTAAGTTCTATAGCAGCAAGAAAATACTGACACACAGTAGGCATTCAAATAAAATATATGCTGTTGAATGAAATTGATTTGAGTGGAACAAGATTTCAATGAAAATGTCAATCTTGTGAAAAGTGACAAATTACACCCACTCAAGGCAGGAAGGGAGATCAGGCATTCTTGTTTGAGTTTTATGTCTAATTTATTCCAGTTCTAAACCCCATGACAAAAACAAAATCTCTTAATCTGTTTGCAAAATATTCCCTCCTTCCTCCGATATTGCCACGGCTGCTCTGTGAAACACTGCCCCTACCTATTACCCTTTTATAGCTGTTTTGTTAAAGTTCATACTGCAAAGATCTGTAAAAAAAGTTTATAGCTCTAGGGATTTCATCAAATTCTAAATAACCATAACAGGAACATGAAGCATTAATTAAAGACACTAGAGTCTAAGTTATAGCAGGAATCCTGACATTTAAGGTCCTGGTACCATTTAAATTTAAAATAGTATGACAAACAGAGAGTAATTTGAGGGTCAGAAGGTTAGAATGGATACCTTAATACATTTGTAAAGAAAAAATGCCTGTCCTTGCTCTAACCCCTACACAGGGGCTTCAGGGGCCTCCTTTATAAAACACGATGATGCCTAAATATTTTTGCAATAACTCATATATAAGACAGTCTTTTTTTTTTTAAGAATACTGAAAATTAAGTATCACCCCTCTCCCAACATCCACACACCAATTTCTAAATAAAGCAGTTTAATATTTAACAGATTTTTTGCTGAAATTTGTGTTTTTCTTAGTTTACTGCAAGGCTGCATGTAAGCCAGGAGATCAAGATACATGCACAAAAGCATCTTTCCCCAAGAGAATATGCTGATTCTTGTGGAAAGGTAGAAGTTGATATTCCTAAATCACTCTGCCAAAACAAGCAATGTAAAATGCTTTACCTAATTTGAAAAATAACCTGGAATATCAGAGGCTCAGTTTTTTTTATGTATCCAATCCTAGTGTCCTTCCTAGGATGTTAAAAGTCCAAGTTATATATATTTGTTAAATGCATATTTTAAAAAGGAATAAAAATTGATCCCCAAAGCTCAAGTTCAGTTTATAATAGGGTATAATTCTATGGCCCATTCCCACCTGGAACTTCATGAATTCTTTCTCAGCAGGGAAGATTGTTTTTACTTTATGAAATTCCACAGGATATGTGTAGAGTAACATTCATTCATAATATACCATATTTTGTCTTATAATGCTAGAGTTTGTATAGTCTTAATTCTCACGTAAATTGCAAGCTAAGGAACTATAATTCAGAAATTGTTGTCTACAACACTTGGCACTGGTTTTGAATATATGAGGGTCTTAATAAATATTTGTAGGTTGATTAATCAATTTACTGCAACTGCTAATTACAAAGTGACATCATTTGTCATTAACAGCACATAAATGGATTACAGAAAAATCATGTGAATTTGCATATAATCAGGATTAAGCCCCAAATTAGCACCAGAAAGGCTAGGCACCCTCTCCTTCAGCCCCTCCTCATGTTTTATATCTACTTATTTCTCACTTACAATTCAGCTACTTGCTTGCCTTCTATTGCTTTTCAGCTTTGTGCTGTTATTTAATATCTCACCAGTTGTGTAATTTCAGCTCACAAATTGAATAAGACATTCCCTCCAGTGAAACCCTCACCTTGACAAATAGCCAAATAGTAATTATTATTCCTTTCAGGGGTTGAGCTATGGAATCATGCCTGCAATATCCAAGGCTTGAGTGTCTAGAAATTTATGGTATACTTCTCCATGTTGGAGTTTCCATCTGTGATCATATTTCAAGATCTCTCATTTTTTTTTTCAATATGATTAAGATAATTCCTTTATGAAGTTGGAAGCTTAGAGAGATATTCAGAAAGAAACTTTATGTTTCATATTTTTGCAAACTTGCTCTCCCCATTTCCTTTCCTATCATTTCAGCCACACTGAGAGGGAAAATTAATTTTGCAATGATCTCTAATTTTTTTCTAAATGTGTGACCTCCATATTAATAGGAGCAAGAGTACTCATTCATCATATCTGGTCATTGTGAAACTGACATTTACAGGGTGGAATGTTTCTTGCTCAGGACAAATGGGTATCATTTGTAAAGCATGCCTCATCCAATCATAGGCTCCCATGGATCTCCAACTACATTTTTAAGCAACAATATAAACCATTCCCCAAACTGAAAGGTCTTTTCAAATATTTACTGCCTACCTATGGAATTTTTATTCTGCTGGCTGCTGCCATTAATAATACTAGAAGCTTGGAGCTAAGTGTTGTGTATGACCTCCAAGGAAAGTCTTAGTGCTGCAAAAAGGAGGAGGGGGGTTCAGCATCCCACGTCCTTCCTTCTGTCAACTTCTAAGGCCTATTATAGAGGAAATGATAGAGGACCTACTTTTACATTAATTGTGATAGCCTTCAACTCTTGTATTTTTTTTCCTTTTTTTTTTTTTTTATTAAATCATAGCTGTGTACATTAATGCTATCATGGGGCACCATACACTGGTTTTATAGACCGTTTGACACATTTTCTTTTTTTTTATTATTATAGATAAAAATATGCACCATAGATGTGGCCCAACCCATCACCCTCCCTCCACCAAGCCTCCCCCCTCCCTTCCCCTTCCTTGGTCCTTTCCTCATAGTCTTGTGGTATAGTTGGGTTATAGCCTTCATGTGAAAGCTA
>CAUYPK010069677.1:0-45769 GCA_963574355.1 Loris lydekkerianus | reverse complement strand
TCCCACTGAGATTATCATCCCATCACTCCAACAAGGTAACAAAAAACACCTGACTGAGCATGTTATATTATGTGTTTAATATATTATTGTTAAAATTATATGCTTTTGTGTGAGTGTCTGTCTGTTTTGGCAGGTCACTGCATGGTGTGGCTCTCTGACTCTCACAGTTTAAAATTTTGGCTCTTTGTGTCGAACTTGTTCGCCACCCCTGTCTTACATGTTCAAATGCTTTTTTTTTTTTTCTTTTTGAGACAAAGTCTCACTCTGCTGCCACAGGCTAGAGTGCTCTGGTGCTATGGCTTAAGCAACCTCAAACTCCTGGGCTTAAGTGATCCTCTTGCCTCAGACTCCCCAATACCCAGGACTGCAGGTTCCCACCATGACACCAAGCTAGTTTGTTCTATTTTTAGAAGAGACAAATCTTGCTCTTGTTCAGGCTGGTCTTGAACTCCTAAGCCCAATACACCATCTTGGCCTCCAGAGTACTATGATTAAAGGAATGGACCACTGCACCCGGCCCACATGACCCTTATTGCCCAACCACATTTCTGTGTTTCTTGTAATAAAATTAAATTATTAAACTTCTGTTAGGTCCTTTTAATACACAATTGCAGATAATGGAGTTTATATGACAAGTAATGTGTATTCCCTGTTTTAAGATAAAAGCAAAATGAATTAAACTCCAGAGAAACAGAATAGTTCAGCAACTATCTTAAAAGATTTTTTGGTTTTATTTTAAGTTACTTGGGACATAATTTTATTAATTCAAACACAGCAATGTATTGAACTCCTGACACTGTGCTAGGTATTTAAAGATGAGCCACAAATACCTGTGCACTGACCTGGATGACAGGAACACAATAGAACTATAATGGATTATTATTGTCTTTATGCTATTACTTTCAATAGTGAGTCCAGGTTATACCACACAGTTCCTTAGTACAAATCTTATTTTTACCATTTGATATCAGTTTAAAAGGTTATGTTAATTATAATATTACTAAGTAAAATTACAGATAATTAAAACTCTTAAGCTTATGTGAGCAAGGACCAGTATTCGCCTCTTCTTATCTGCTTCTACACCTCTAGTTGAGAGAATATGATGGAATCTGAAATTGAAAAGGAAAGTGGTTGCTACTAATTCAATGTTCTAATCCACACTGAAATCCTTCTAGAGCATATCTGCCTGATGATTAAACCTGATCCAAAACGCATTTGAAGTCCTAAGAACGTTTACATCCATATCTCCCTTCAGTCAACAAATTTATTCAGCATCCACTGTGTGTTAGATACTCTGACAGGTGCTGAAGATGCAAACTGCGCACGCGCGCACACACACACACACACACACACACACACACACAAATGTACATATATTTTTATTTATAAGGAACTCAGATACATCACAATCCAGGAGTATTAATAACACAGAACAACCAGGTCAGAAATTATACAGAAATATACTGTGTCAGTATCAAATAGAGAGGCACACCTAACCCAGCCCCAGCACCTGCAGATGACCAAAGACATTCATTCAGGAAAGCTTCCTATGTGAGGAAATCTTAAAATATAAGTAGGATCTGCCTAAGGAAAGAAAATATAAGGAGAACTTTCCAAAAAAGAAAAGTTTTAGCAAAAATACTGAGGAAGCATCTTGATGTACATGGAAACCTCAAAGCAATTCTATTCTTCTTAGTTTAGGAAAGACCATTTAGGACATGATACATTCTGTTAAAGAGCTAGGACTTTATTTTACAGAAATGAAAAACCACTAATGATTTTTAAGAAAATGGTGACACAGTCAAATCCTAGATTTAAATAGAACATTTTAGAAACAGGGCAGCCAGTTAGGGTAATTTAGCAATAGACAGTGATAAAGACATCATAGCCTTAAACCAAGAATAGTATCAACAGGGATATGAAGAAATTGAGTAAAGAAACCAACTAAGTTTTGGTATAATCCCTAGGTTTAGTACCTTAAGGGAAGAGAGGAACAGTTTAGTTTGAGGTAAACCAAGTTGAGATACCTATGAACTATGCACATGAACTATGGTCTGGATCAGGGGCTGGAAGCAACTGGAAAGATAATAATATACCCATGCAGTTTCAGAACTTCTCACCAACACTGATATCTTGATTAATTAATATAAAGAATACACCATCTTAAAAATAGAGAGTAAAACAGCTAAATCATCTCTTTTTTTTTTTTTTTAAAAAAAAAAAAAAGCTAATTTGCCATTTTGTGCATCAATAATGGCAATGAATAGAAATGGAATGTATTTCAACTGAATAATGAGCATGTACATTTCAGATTTTATTATTAAAACATTAGATCAATATATAGGATAGAAATTCAATGGTGGAAGAGAAGGCAAATGGCAGATTACAAGCAGTTCATGTATGCTATTCTCAAGGGGAGGACTAAAAGTTGCAGGTCGATGCCCCAATATGAATGGGCTCTCTATAACACTGTAAATCATGACAGAAGTAATGAGATACATGTAAAGTGAAGGAGACGGTGACAGGGTAATCTCTCAGCCAGACTGGAAAGCCAGACTGGAAAGGCATCCATACACGGAGAAGGAGAGGAGGAGAGAACCATGAGGGAGGGTTCCCAAGATCCCCCCCACAGACAATGTGACCTGAGCTGTGACAGGGGTCCCCACCACCATCACAGATATCCAGGCTGATTATACAGCTGCTTAGGATCTGTGCAGTGATACTGTATCAGAGAACAGTCACAGTAAACACACAGTATTCTTTGTCATTGCAGCTGATCTCACTCTGAGCTCATAGGTCTAGAAAACCTGGTCCACACAGGGCTCAGTTTTGCTGAAGCTACTTCTGCACTTTCCTAGGCAGGCAAGAGAGGGAGAAGGAAGAACATACGCTTTGATTTCCTCAGGGTAGATTCAAGAAGAATGGGACCACTGAGGCCACTGAAGAAGTCTTACAGTGACTGCTAGGGAGGTTCTGGGAAAGGAGAAACCCCTGACTGCCCAGTGGCCTCACTCCAAACACTGCCCCTGAGATTCCCATGTTTTCACAGGGCCCACGATACCAAACAAAAGGCTCCCACCTCCTACTTGGCAAAAACAGCTCTCATGGTCCAATCTTCCACCATGGACCTGCTAGCCATAAGCTACCAGCCCTAGTAGAAGGAATGCATGCAACCCTGATACCCATGACAATGGCCTAGATAGCCTCACCCAGCTGACACTGCCACCACCATAGGGAGACCTGGCCAAAGCAATGTTCCACTATACCACCCTTCATGGAGAGAGACTTGCCCAGCCCCTCACCCAAGCTTCCAATAGCAACTTGGGATAAAACCTACCACTCCACATGAAGTTTACCCAGCACCAGCTTGGATTGTGACAAACACACAGGAATGGAAAAGATCAGCTGTATCACTGGCTCTCAGTGTATGCATCCCTCTTCTGCCAGGTCAATCTTCTGGAGTAGGTCACAAAAGCATCATCTATGGACCTCTCCTTCTCACCAAGTAGTAGATATTCCAGCAAAGAAAAATACATACATTGCAAACCTATCTGCTCTGAGCTGAGAGAAGAGGTTTAAGATGAGAATAAAATATCAAAAGAACTCTGGCGACATGAAAAAACAAACTATCCTAACACCCGTAAAGGATCATAACAAATCTACAGCAATGGACTCCACCAAAAGAAAATTGGTGAAATGTCAGAATTGGAATTCAGAATATACATGGTAAATAAAATGAATGGGAATGAAAAGAAAGTAAAAATCCTCAAAAAGAAACCCAATAAATATTTCAGGAAATAAATAAAATAAAAAAGTTATGAAAGAGACAGACAACATAAGAAAGAAATGAAATAAAACAGAAATGAAATAAATGAAAGAATCATTTTCATAATTTCAAATTATAATAAAAACTTTAAAGAAAAAACAAGACTGAGCATAATATAAAATCTCAGAACTTGAAGATACAGCTTTCAAACTATCCCAATCAGTCAAATATGCAGGAAAAAGAATAAGAATCAACAATCCCTTAAAGAAATATGTGATTATGTGAAGCAAGACAATATATAAATGTTAGGCTTGCTTGGAAGAAAAGAAGAAAAATCAGAAAAGTGGAAAACCCATTTCAGGAAATTATTGAGAAAAAATGTCCCTGGTATCACCAGAGATTTATGTGTTCAAGGACACAAGATGGTCATTAAACACATAAAGATTTGTAACAATACATACCCACCATTGTAAAAATACCTGAAATTTACAGCCCACAACCCTTATGAAACAATAGAAAAAGAGAGAAAACAAAATAACCAGGCATCATCTAACATGATGAACTGAACAATATTCCAAATATCAGTGGTAACACTGAACATGAATGGTCTTTAATGCACAACTTAAAAAACATAGACTAGCTGAGTAGATGAAGAAATATAATTCAAATATATGTTTGTCACCAAGAAATACATCTGTTTTTCAAGGACCTGCAGAGTCTCAAGGTAAAGGAATAAAAAAGTTCCATGCAAATGGAAACTATAAATAGGCAAATATAGAAATTCTCAAATCAGATAAATCAGAGTTTGAATCAATAATAGAAAAAAATAAATATTTTCATTATATGTATAATGGTAAAGGGAGCAATTCAACAAGAAGAAATAAGAATCCTACATATATATTACTTACCACAGTAGCTCACAAATCCATAAAGCAAATTCTACTGTATGTAATCAAAGAAACAATAGCACCATAATTGCCAGATATTTCAACACTCTGGTGAGAGAAGTAGACAGATCACTGAAGCAGAGGATCAATAAATAAGAGGCTTAAATGGGACTCTAGAACAAATTTATCTAACAGACATTTATGGAACATTCTACTCAAAAACTACTAAAAATACATTCTTCTAATTGGCATGTGAGATATTTTCCAAGATTGGTCATATTGTAAGCCACAAATCAAGTCTCAGCAAATTAAAAAACAAAACAAACAAACAAACAAACAACCCCTGAAATTATAGCATGTATCTTCTTAGACCAAAATGGGATAAAACTTGTAGTTTTATACAAAAATTCCAAGAGCAACACTCAGATATATTGAAACCCATGAAAATCAAACAATCTGATGCTAAATCCTTGGATGAATGATGAAATTAAAATGTAAATCAAAAGATTCCTTGAACTGGGCAACAAAGGGAATACAAGCATTTGAAATCTATGGAATACAGAAAAAACAGCCCCATGGGAAAATTCATAGCCTTAGATGACTAAATCAAAAAAACAGAAGGAACATAAATTAACAACCTTAGGTTACATCTCAAGGAACTAGAGATAGAAGAGCAAAGCAAACCCAAAGGCAGCAGAAGAAAAGAAACAACAAAGCTCACAACAAAACTAAACTAAATGGAAACAAACAAAAACAATAAAAGGATCAACAAAACATGAAGTGGGTTCTTTGAAAAGATAAACAAAATCTATAGACCATTAGACAGATAAACCAGAGAAAGTAGAGAAAGCACTCAAGCTCAATCAGAAATGAAAAGCAGACATTACAACATACATCATGGAAACAGAAAATATCATCAGAGACTATTAAGAATATCTCTATGCAAACTGGAAAACTTAAGGGGAAATAGATAAATTTCTGGAAGCTCACAACCACCCAAGTTTGAATCAGGAAAAAATAAAAATCCTGAAAATCCCAATGATAAGCAAAACGATCGAAGTAATAACAGAAAGTCTCCCAACAAAAATAAGCTCCAGATAACAGATTAACAGCTTATTTCTATCAGACATAAAAGAAGAACTGGTACCTATCCTACAAAATTTTTCTAAAACATAAAGAAGGAGGTATTACTCCCTAACACATTCTATGAAACCAGTGTCACCTTGATTCCAAAGACAGGAAAGGACACAACAAATAAAAGAAAACTACAGGTCAATATCCCTTATTAACACAGATGCAAAAATCCTCAAGATACTAGCAAATTGAATTCAACAACATATCAAAAAGACAATTTACCATGATCAAGTGAGATTCATCTCAGGGATGCAAGGATAGTCAAAAAGATGTAAATTAATAAGCATGATTGGCTACATAAACAGAAGCAAAAACAATGACCATATGATCACTTCAATAGATACTTAAAAAACATTCAATAAATTCCAATACTCTTTCATTGATAATAACCCTCACCAAACTAGACGTATAAGAAATATACCTCAAAGTTATAACATAATAATTATATGACAAACCAACAGCCAACATCATATTGAATGAGCAAAAGTTGGCAGCATTCCCCTTAAGAAATGGAACAAGACAAGGGTACCTACTGTCACCACTTATATTCAACTAATCCTGGACATCCCAGCAGAGAAATCAGCAAGAGAAAGAAATATTATAAATGGCTTCCAAAATGACAAGGAGGAGATTATACTATTCCTATTTGCTGAGGATAGGATCTTATGTCTAGAAAACCCTAAAATGTCCACCAAAAGAATCCTAGAATTGATAAATAAATTCAGCAAAGTCTCAGGTTGAAAAATGAATGTACACAAATAGACAGCATTTCTATATACTAATAAAAGTCAGGCTGAGAGATTCAAATCAAGGACTCAAAACCATGTACAATAGCTATAAAAAAAAAAAAATACCTAGGAATATACTTAAAAAGGGAGATGACAGATCTCTACCAGGAAAACTACAAAACAATGATGAAAGAAATCACAGATGACCCAAACAAATAGAAAAGCGTGCCTTGCTCACAGATTGGGAGAATCAACATTGAGAAAATGTCCATACTAACTTACAGATTCAACATAATCTCCATCAAAATACCAACATCATATTTCACAGCTCCAGAGAAAAATACCTGAATAGTCAAAGCAATAAAAAGCACCTTGAGGTATCACACTACGTAACTTCAAATTATACCTTAAACCTATATTAACAAAATTAGAATGGATGGCACTGGTATAAAAGTTGGGACATAAACCAATGGAACAAAATATAGTAGCCAGAAATAAAACTGTATAGCTACAACTAACTGATCTTTGACAAAATAGACGATAACATACACTGGGGAAAGGAAGCCCTATCCAATAAATAGTGCTGGGATAGCTGAAAGATCATATACTGAAGAATGAAACAGGAGCCCTATATCTTACCATATACAAAAATTAATTGAAAATGAATAAAAGACTCAAAAGCAAGGTATGAAGCCACAAAAATTCTAGAAGACGACATAGGGTAAACTTTTCTAGGCATCAGTCTGGGCAAATAATTCATTATTACAACTCATAAGGCACAGACAGTGATGACAAAAATAAATAAATAAATGGGACATGTGAAACTTACTAAATGTAGAATATAAATGTCTTCACACAATAACTAAGAAAATGCCATGAAGGCTATGTTAACAAGTTTGATGAAAATATTTCAAATTGTATATAAAACTAGCACATTGTACCCCATGACTGCATTAATGTACATAGCTATGATTTAATAAAAAAAAAAAAAAACTCATACAAAGAAAAGTAAATAATCAACATATTAAACAGACAATCTACAAAATAGTATAAAACATTTACAACCTATACACCTGACAAAGGGCTAATATCCAAGAATCTACAAAGAACTTGAACAAATCCGAAAGAAAAAAACAACCCCATTAAACAGTGACAAGGACATGAACAGAAGTTTTTCAAAAGAGGACAGATAAGTGGCGAGCAAACATAAGTAAATGTTCAGCATCATTAATTATCAGGAAAATGCAATTAAAACCACAATGAGATACTACCTTATGCCTATCAGAATTGCAATTATTAAAAAGACAAACAATGGATGTTGCTGCAGAAGTGTTGAAAGGGAATTTTTACATCATGTTGGTGGGAATGTAAACTAATACAACTGCTACTGAAAGCAGTATGGAAGTTCCTCTGAAAACTACCATTAGATCCAGGACTCTTACTACTGGATATCTAACCAAAGAGAAATGAATCATTATCAAAATGACATCTGAACCTGCATGTTCCTCACAGTCCATTTCCCAATTGCAAAGATATAAAACCAGCCTAAAATGCTCATCAAATTCTGGTGAGTGGATAAATAAAGTGTGTCTGTTTATACCACACATGAGCCATGATATACTATTCAACTATGAAAACGAATGAAATAATATGTTTTGCAGCATCTTGGTTGAAACTGGAAATGATTATCCTAAGTGAAGTATCTCAGGAATGGAAAAACAAATACCACGTGTTCTCATGAATAATTAGGAGCTATATGATGGGCACACACAGGCACAAAATGTTATATAGATTTCTGGAAACTAATAAGGGCTGAAGGCTGGAGGTTGTCAGGCATAAAATCTTACCAATTGTGTGTAATGAATTTTTTTCTGATCTCAGGCTCTCTAAATGCCCCACCTTAAGCATCACACAATGTATCCATGTAACAAAATCATTTATATCCCTTGACATTTTGAAATAAGTTAGTTCAAAAGTAAAGATTCCTTTGCTTTGGATAACTGGATATGTAAATGATCTACATAAAAAAGATAAAGGCACATTAAGAAAGGCTTCCATGATGAGGAAACAATCGGTTTTCCAGATAAAATTATAGTTAATTGAATTGATAGGAATGACCTAAATACTGCTTTCTTTAAAAATCACTGAGCTCCCATTTTTGATTTGCAATACCTTAAAATATCTTTAACCTTTATGAAAGTTCTGTACAAAGTAGAAGCAACAGTCACCCTCCCAAGATTAAATAAGCACTATATAAAATAAAAAGAATGAATAAATATATGTGTGTGTATGTGTAGTACATATCCATTTAAATGAATAATTCTCAGACAAAATATGGCTTCAAAGGGTTAAACAAGGGAAATTTAGGTAAGAGTTTGTTTAAATAAGATGTTTGCAGGATGTAAAGCTTAAAAGCTCCCCAACCCAGTTTGAATGACTAGCTTTATTCCATTTGTTTGTCTATAGGAGTTCCAGTCACCAACCTACTGATTTAGATGATGGATTATCTTTCAGCATCTTCCCAAAATTCAGCAAAAGGAGGGTGCTTGATAAAGCTCCTTAGTGTGTTTTGACATACAAATGTTGCTATTAAAGGGCTCTTTCCTCTCAAGGTTGGTGTTGAATGTCTTCATATCCTTAGAAATCAGGAAGTTGAATTAAATCACTAGAGCATGAAAAAGCCAGGACTAGGACAAAATAAGGAAGGGTGAGAAACAGCATAAGAATTAGGGTCCCTTTGAAGACTATGAACAAATGGTTAGTGGATCACATTAGTGGATTATTAGTAGCATGGTTCTTATTCCCTAGACCCAGATGTAGCCTAAAGCAGAATTATTCAAAAAGTAAAAGAGTATATTGTTTTTGCCTCTATCCTGTGGGAGGGGGTACACTTCTTCCACATACCTCTGTATATTTATCTAATATGATATCTACACATCAATCTACCTTGTCTGTTAGGCAGAGGAGATCCTCTCCCCACCCCAGATAAAACAAGGTTGGAGAGAAAACTGCATTTGAATAAGTAGCCACCATGTGCAGGTTACATATTAATCCTCACAGTCATTTTGTGAAATGATATTATTACTCCCATTTTATACTTTATACTCATGCATAAAGAGACTTGGTAATTTAAGCCATTTAGTATACGGCAGAGTTAGGGTCAAAAATCTCTGTATCCAGGCTGGTAGCACAGAGTAAATTTTCAGGGTTTTTTTTTTTTTTTCCTTTCCTTTTTTGTTCTTTCTCTTGTTCACCACACTGCTTCCTGTGAAAAAGTTTCATGTATTACATAAAGGTAATAAGAAGTTCTTATGATGAACTTCTTTCAAGTTTGGTAAGAATTCTTAAAATAATAGCCCAAAGCAGAATTATTCAAAAAGAAAAACAGAGTATATTGTTTTTGCCTCTATACAGTAGGAGGGGGTACACTTCTAAAACCCACTTATTCACTAAATTGAATGAATAGAGAAACTAACACATATCAACAGCTGAGTAGGTGCCAAGTGCTTATATTCAGAATTATTCTTCAATATTTTATTCATTTTAGAAGAGAAGAAATGGTGCTCAGAGAGTACTTTGCTCACAACCATATACTCTGAAAGTTGTGAGACTAGATTGCATCTCTAATACCAACCACCTTACACTCAAACTTTTCTACTACTTGAGCCCCCTTGAGCCAGGTCCTCTCCACATTCGTTTTGTTTAGAATCTGCCTTGAGGATTCACTGATCTAATTTCACACCCAAAGTTGAGGGCTTAGCCTAGTTCTTATAACTATCACCATTCCTAAATAATTATTTTTTCGCTGACTTAGGAAAATGGTATGACATAGATTCTAAAGAAATTAAGTGAAGGTATACTGGAAGAAAAATGTACTGCTGGAGAATACAAACTATCCTTCTACTAAGCCAAGAACCAGTTCCTAGGGGGACTGAAGAAAATGAGAAAACTAAAGCAGAAAGAATCCTTGTTTCATTTCTGGAAGTAAATGTGAGAAGAAGAAAACCAAATGTAACCTGGGGCATTCCTCTACACTTTAGTTACCCTTTCCTTCTGAGAGAGAAGCCAGCTGTAAGGCCAATCACATTATTACTTTTTAATTCCTGACTTCTTGTCACCTACATCATCCATTTATACTTTTTTCCCCTTGGCAACAAAATTGACCATTTTGTAGACATCCAAGAGAAAAAGCTTATAATCCATGAACACAGCCTTATTATACAGGGTTAGGATTTATTTCCAATAGACATAAAAGAACAGGTTTTTGGTTTTTTTTTAATCATTCAAAAATGTAAAATCAATGACATATGTTTCTTCTTTTTTACCTTTAGCAGAGACAGAGAGAGAGAGAGACAGAGTGCCACTTATGCAACTTCTTGATCATTTTCAAATAAGTTTCAGTAAGAAAGTTTTAAGAAAGCTTTATTAAAACCATAAAATTATTTTAAGTTACACTACTCTGCTTTATGCAAATAACAGGCATGTATCAATGAAGTCACATTTACCAAATTGAACATCAGATGTCATTCTTAAGTCTGTACTACATTGACAACCCAAGGTAGAGTTTTTAGTAATACTTCTCTGTATTATAATGGACTAATAAAAATAAGTAAGAATATTATAAAATTAGAAAAATATAACAGATAGCCATGTTTTACAAAGTGGCTATCGATATAAAACTGCTAAATGGTTGGATAAACAGATCTTTTAGACTTATAAAAAACTGACATGCTGAGTTTTTTGCTTTGTAAATTAGTAATCAAAATATTTTCCTTTCAAATACTAGGAAATAGATTCATGTGGCTAGGAAGAAAATATAGAGATTTAAGAATGATAGTCAGAATTTGGACCTGGAACAATCAGGATTGGAGATGCTATTAAATGACATGATGTAGACAGTAGGTAAAGCAAGAGAATTTTTCTTTTTTTTTTTTTTTGGTGGGGGAGGGTTGTTTTATGTTTTGTTTTTCTTTAGAAGATTACAAGTTCATGTTGGTATGTAATGAGTTTAGAATGAGTTTAGACATATAAATAGGCAGCTGAATTTAGAAATAGGGAGTGCAGAAGAGTTTGAGCTCAATAGATGTATTTATGAGTCATCCGTACACATTGGGATTTCTCATAATGATGTATAATGCGCTCACCAAATAAGTCAGTGTTGATGAGAAGATAGGCAGAGGGGAGGAAAGGGAAAAGAAGACAAAAATGAGAAAAAGAAGAGAAGTGAAGTTCTAGTACTCAGCCTTAGGGCAAGTCAATGTTAGGAAGGCCAGAAAAGAGAAGAGTGAGCAAAAGTATTGAAAATAAATGGCTGATGAGACTAGCCCCTAGAGTCTCCAGTCCTGGTAGCCAAGTGAAGAAAGTGCTTCTATGATAATTCATTTGCCATTTTGAATCTTAACGTTAACTTGAGAACATTAAAATATTTTAGGCATTGCAAGTACACAGAGACTGCAGGATTTTCCAGAAGAATATTAGAATATTCTCTGCTAAGAGCAATATTCAGTTCATGAAATACTTTTATGCAAAGCGAAAAGATGCCTATTTATTTGGACATGCAGGTTGAGTGCATTTTTTTTAGCCAAAACCAAATCCTTAGATTCTCTTATCAGTATATAAAAGAAGCTATTTCATAATGCAATCATATTTGTACCATTTACCTGCTAATGTAAATAAGTGCATTAAGAAAATCATTACCTGTAGTCCCAAGGGAAAGCAGCAGGGGTGAGGTTTCAACGGTTAAAGTAAATGTGACAAATATCTTGGATAGAGGGAAGAGAGAACATATAATTATATAATTTTCAATCTTCAAAAAAGATGCAGTATATAATACAATCAGAATAACCTAACAAATGAAACAAAAATAGTTTTTGTTAAGTACCTGCCACGTGCCTGGTGCTGTATTTACATTATCTCCTATCTAGCCACCTACTTGTAAAGTTCTGAGATACTATCACCACTATTCTAAAGATGAAAAACTCTTGACTCAAGATTGTATTGCCATGCTGATAAGTGAGTAAGAGTCAGAATTGGAATAAAAATTCTTCTACAAAGGACTGGGAGTCAGCATTTCCTAAATTGTATTCCTTGCTTGTTGTAAATGAGCTGGTAACTTCAAGGAGTCTGGGAATATCTGGGGCTCAGGTTCCTCAATTTTAAACATATGGAATTTATCCACTTACAGATGACTGTTAGGGCAGTAAAATGCACATAGGTTCCCCTTAATTCTGGAGCAGAATTAAAAAAGAGTAATATTGAAGTGGAAGATAAAGCCTTGATATTGACTGATACTGGTCTAAGATGTTCCCTTCTCATCCACTAATAAGGTTTACACACATACACACACAAAATAGAAAAAAAAAAAAAAAAAAAAAACTTAGGAGCAGTAGAAAAACAAAAGAAAATAAGAATGAAAAAATAAGTCTACAGCCTTCAAGCTAATGAAAAAATAATGCTCCAAACTTTAGTGTATTTGTATTTTAAGGATGAAATTTATATTGACAGAGGTGTACATTACTTCTGAACTTCACATAATGACTCAGATAGTTAATTCAATATACATCCAGGAATAGTAGAGAAATTCCAGAATGACTGTGGCATAACCTAAACTTTTAATATTTGAAAAGAGGACTATTGGTCTTACAAATTCTGCTGTGAAGCCTGATGCTTCCCAGAGCCCCCTGCCACTTCCTCTGTGGCATGTAGTTATGAAATGGGCCTACCTCCTACATGCAAAGCAGAGACAGTTCTGCTATTCAGCACTTTCTACAACTCAAATCCACTGGGGCTCATACGATGATCCACTGGTATCATCATCCAGAATTTCAATGGGTGTTAATAGTCTCTACTCATGGCTTTAATACCATTTAATACATCTAAGGACCTCAAGAACAGGCCTTTACTAAGATTGGCTAAACGATCTCTATAGAAAATTTACTGTCCTATACAAGTTGATAAAGTAAGTAAGCATCCCATAAATTCAGTAAGCATCCCATAAATTCCAACAACTTTTACCATGTATTTGTTATTAATTTACTGAAAGCAATAGAGATATGAAATTGTAAATGACTGAAGTCAATTTTACTTACCACATATAAATAACTTAAGTAATTGTAAATCTTCTGCACTCACCCTGTCAATTATGGAGAATTTTAGGTGATAGATTTTTATTGTGCTCTAAGTTAATTTTTCAAGTTGCCTTTCTTTCAAGTATTATTACAATTGTTGTCAAACAGAATTAAATTCTATCGTTCTTCCCATCATCTACTTATAGGCTGTAATTCTCCTTTGACAAGCCTAAACGAACTTATAAGCAGATAGATAGGTGCTTTGGGGAATAGTAGGACTGAGACATTATTAAAGGTCATAAGACTCCTTTCTCAGTATCCCATAAGCAAGTGGCCCCACCTAATGCCCTGGAGAACATCTGAACTATGTTTCCCTACAAATATAGTTAAAATTTAGAGCCCAACCTTTTTCCTATGCCTAACATAAATATTATTCCCAAACCCTATCAGAGGCAGTAAAAATTTAGCTCATTCAATTTCATACTGTGACCTGAAGAAAATTGTATCTTAAAAATGTGTACTTTTGGAAGTTCATGCCAATTGATACAGATAAGCAGATAAGTCCACCATACAAGAATGTAAACATACTCAACATTTCACAATAACTGATACACAGACAGTAAGCAATGAAAATTGCATTTGTTTTTAGATACTTCTTACCAGACTTAAATTTAAAATATATCGTGTGACAAAAAAGCACCATCATGTTGAATTTCCCACTATGTTATCTATAGAGAAACCATTTCAAAACACTGATAGGATAGGATCAGTTATATAAGATATTTGCCTTAACACATAAAAGTGCTGAGTTCTAAAAAAGTCAAAGCACAAGGCAGCGCCTTTAGCTTAAAGGAGTAGGGCACCAGCCCCATATGCTGGAGGAGGTGGGTTCAAACCCAGCCCCAGCGAAAGACTGAAAAAAAAAAAAAAAGAAAAGAAAAGAAAAAAAAGAAAAAGAAAAGTCAAAGCACAGAGTATTGGTATTTTCCAAATTACAGTCAAGGAAGGCTGCATCATTTTTAAAAATTCCCTTCTACACTTCTCATTAACCAAGAATATAAAAATATCTGGTGGACCCATGGCAGGTGGCTTGAATTAGCAGAAAATGTAGGTTAGTATTTAGTAGCAATTTATACCTTGTCAGGAAGTAATAACCATAATTAAATGGTCTCATTTCTCTTAGTGTTTATAAATGTATTAAAAGGTGCAAAAATAAAAATTTTGACAAAAGTCAAATTCTATCTTTTCTGATTGACTTTTAATTTCTATAAATAATTTATAAGATTATGAATCTTCTTAAAACTCAGATGCATTGAAGAGAAAAAAAATTACAAATATGCAAATATCTAAAATTCTAGAATAACTCACCCAGCAGGACTTCTGCCAGGGATAATAGAACTCATGAAATTATACACCCTGATAAAGGACATTTGACTATAATATAGTGTAATTGGAGAATGGCTTCTTTCCTGCACAAGTTCCCTCTTTTAAGGGAACTTATTAACACAGGCTAAAGTTCTCATCTTTTGGGGGGAGGAAGCAGGCACCAGAAACACTTACTTCACGATGCCTGGGATCTTTCTCAGTTTACTAGTCTGCATTGATAGGTATGTACAGTATAAGTTCATTAGACATAATTTATGCTTTTTGAAAGCATAAAGTTATTGAAAAATATTGATTTTCTTTAATTTTTCAATAATGGAGACCTGCAATTTATACAATTGAATTTTCTCAACACAGTTTGTAAAGTCATGGCACAGTTTTACTGTATTTCCCTGATAAGTGATTTCTAAATATTTGGATATGACAAAATCAAAGTTCAAACTAAAATAAATTTATATATAAGTGTCTGTGTGTGTGTGTGTATGTGTATAAAGTGGCATTGTAAGATGCTATTTTCACCAGTGAATACAGATTACTGAGTTTTTAGCCAGAATGTAAGTACAGTCAGAATGTAAATAGGCCAATCAATAGGACTTTGAGGATTTTACATACTAGTACCATAAATTTGCTTGTGACACTGTGAGCTGAACTTAACTTGACAGTATGTTCATTGGGAGCTAAGTTTCTTTCTGAGCAGTATAAATAATGCTGCTATTTTGAAACTGAAATCTTCTGGATTCCAGAACTAATAGGTCCTACAAAGACTTGGACAGAATTGGGGACAATCATTCCATAATTGTAAGGTTGGGAAACCAGAAACACTGGAAGGATGAAGAAACTTATTTTATTCAGTTAAGGATGGCAGATGGCATCATTTTCTTTTATGTCACATTGATGAAAAAAAAAAGTTAGACTGTATCAACCAAATCTTTTCCATTGTATAGAAAAGTATATATGTAACAGTAAAAAGCACTCTTGAGAATTAAGACTATATCAAAACTCTCTGAAAACCAAAGTCATTAAATTTTGAATTATTGGATTGTCAAATATTGGAATGAATTATTAAGATTAATGTGAAATACAATGTTTTGGCTGTCTACATTGATTTTCATCTTCTTAGCATGGAATGAGAATAATCATAATTGAAAATAGCACTTTGGGGCTAGATTAGCAGTCAAAAGATAGTATATTCATTCAACAAAATGTTCTGGATATTTTTGCGCCCATAATAAAATATACTGCAGTGGTTATTGGAATCCTGTATCTCTTTTCCAGTCAACAGTTGTGATACCTTGGGGAAGAAACCTAATTAAGTTTCAGTTTCCTCTTTTTATAAATTACAAATACTACCACAGGCACTGTTGACAGGAAAAAGAAATAAAGTAGAATCAGTACTTTGGACAATGCCTGACACACATTAAGTTCTCAATAAATGTTCAGAGTATTTTGTTTCCTTTTAAACTTGGAAGAAATAAAATGAGGATGTTGGGTGCAACAGTGGAATTTATTACCACCAATTTTTCTTTCCCCAAGGCTTTTCTTCTTTAATCAATACCAAGGGCTTTAACCAAGTTTTGGAACACAAAAGAACATAAAAAAAAATAACAAATGAAAACAAAATTATTCTCCCATTTCACCTTAGGAAAAAATTCTTTGCAACATACACAATCTGAAGAGAAAAATGTATTTACTTTCAGGAAAAAAAAGAGACAGTCTCACCTTAGTCTGTGCAAGTATACAGTGAAACACGGAGTAGAGTTCTTTTGATATGAAATACCATTATCCAAATTGCCTTAATCAAATTGGCTTATTCAAAACAAGAGAATGAGAATGTCTAGAATCCAGAGACAGGAGTGAGGCTGGGTGCTAAAACCCAGAAACTCCATTATTTTTTTCTTCTATTCTGTATGTTTGCTTCTTTGTTCTTATTTTTTTTTCTTTCATACTTTATGTTTCTGGTTGTCTTAGTGTCTGTTTCTCTGGGTTTTCTAATTATTTCAGCCATATTGTGAAAATAGTGCATTATACTGTGAAAATAAAGTAATACTTAATACTTTATATACAGTATAATATTATTTTTACAGCAACATCACAGTATTTTTTTAATTGTTTATGATATTATTACAGTATTACTTTATTTTCATAACAGGCTCGATTTTGGCCCATTGCCCGTAAGTTAGAATTTTTTATCTCCCTGGTTTTTGACTTATGGGCAAAATTCCATACTATCTTCTATTTCTTAATTTTACTATCAAAGCTGTTACGTAAATCCTATGACTAGATAGTATAAGGAAGACACCCACCCTGGACCTCTCAGTGCACCATAACGTAACTTTCAAAGCTAAATGGTTGACAAGGTAAGAGGGGATATTTTTGAAAGGAAAACTGATACTGGATTAGCAAACCAAAAGCATCAATTTTGATATACTTCCATATCTACAATATATACAGGGATATACGTGATTAGGATATATGTGGTTATTTGTACATGTATTTCTTATATCTTTATTATATCATGATATACAATATACGTATATATGTAATACCAATGAGACCTTTGAATATTTCAATGGATTTGTATTCTAATATGTGGTTAGCTACATTGAGCATGCTACATTGATTCTAGTACACATGTGAAACTGTGCCCTAATAATATGAAAAACCTATACATTGATTCTACAAAGCAAAGCAAAAATATCAAATCTATCAATTACAATAATGCATGTGACAATTTGGAGACATTGCGGATTCGTCCAATAACACAAATATACATTGGTTAAAATGAATGTAATATTCTCATTCTAACTTAAAGAATATGTTAGTGCTTGATATTTCCTACCAATTTGATGGCATATAAAGGCAGAATTTATAATGCAAAGCCTGCCAGCTAGCTACTCAATGACAGCTCACTCAATGTCAGGTCAGGAGAAAGAAGACATGGTGTTTGATGTTGAGGTCCAAATAAGCTATTTACAAAACATCGCTGACTTGCATATCAGCCATATTCATTTTTAGAAGTTTCATGCTGAAAACCTCCACTTTTTTAACATCTTCACATGGAAATATAACATTTATCATCACCTTATCAGAAATACAAACAATTATTTGATCTTTGTTCCTCTCAACCTTCTCTGCTCTTTCAACAATCCTCCTAATTTAAAAAGTCAACTCCATTTTTCTGACACCTTGGTGAAAAAACAAAGACTCATTTTCTTTCATGCTTTAGATCTGGTCCATCATCAAACCACATGAGTCTACCTTCTAACACACAGAATTTTAATTCTCTCCAGCTTTAGCATGACCTTTTAGTTCTAAACTATCATAATCTCTCACCCAGTATATTCATGAGGCTTCTAAACTGACCCCCCTCCTTTCTTCTGTTTGTGTCTATGGTCCATTTTCAAAAATAGCCAGAGGAACTTTTTTAAAAAATTTAATCATAAGATACAATTTTTTACTCAAATCCCTCCAATAGTTCTCATCTCAATCAGACTGAGTTCTTATGATGGTGTACAAAACCTTAGAGAATCTATACCCCCTCCCAATTATACTTTCCCTGACTTCTATTGAAGAGATTATGTTAATCTCTTACTGTTTTTTCCTTTGCTTATCCCATTCCCCACACTAGTTACTCTGCTGTGCTATAAAACGCTAAGCACACATGCATCTCCTGGCCTTAGGACTATGCTCTGTGTGGAATGCTTTTCACATAGCCTTCTCTTTTCTTTTTTTCTTTCTTTTCTTTTTTTTTTTTTAATTTTGGTAGAGACAGAGTCTCACTCTATTGCCCTCAGTAGAGTGCCGTGGCGTCACACAGCTCACAGCAACCTCCAACTCATGGGCTCAGGCGATTCTCTTGCCTCAGCCCAAAGCAGCTGGGACTACAGACGCCCACCACAACACCCTGCTAAGCCTTCTCTTTTCTTTAATTCTTTTCCCAAAAGTTACCTCCTTATTGGACTCCTCCAAGTCTACCCCACTTAAAAATTTAAGACCTCCTTGTCCCTTTTCTCTGCTTTATTTTCTATACCATATTTACTATCATCTGACACACTAATTTTATTATTTATATGTATATTATCAATACAGCCCCTCCATAGCAGAATATAAACAAGGGATGTTTTGACTGTTTTGGTTGTGTCTTAGGTTCCTAGGGTTGTTCCTAGCACATAATTGATGCTTAATAAAGATTTGAGTTGAATGAAGTAATTTTTTTTTTTTTTGAATGAAGTAATTATTGAGAAAGAAAGGGTAGAACTGGAGAATTCATGTGACAAGACAGCACGTGCTGTGTGAACTTTAATGATAACATATACTCACTGGCATTATGAACTAAATTTCTCTTACTGGCCATAATCAATACATTGCTTCTTGTCAAGTTAAATAATGAAATTAGAAGATATACTATTCTGAGAAGAAGGGACTAAAGCTTTTAAATCAACAATACACAAATATGTGGTGATTTTATATGCGTTTCTCAATTCACCCTCCAAAGACTCCTTGGAGAAAAATAGTGCTATCTCTGGGAATACAAGAAATCTGGGATCAGTAAGTTTAAATATAAAAACTTAGGCAGAAACGAATGTCAGGATTCCGCTTTTAGTCAAGGAATGCCTATACCATTTGAAACAAAATAAGTTGTTCTTATTCTATTTAAAATTCTTAGAGAGATTCTAAAACCACATTCAAAAGAATACAGCTTGACAACAAAGATTTCTTTTTTTAAAATGTACTCACGAAATTCCCCTGACTTTGCTTTAAAGACATTATCATCCTGTTTAACTCTCTACTACTGTGGGGGAACATCACATTTCCCTATACACTACCTTCAATGAAAGCACTAAACAAATCTCATTTTGTTCTTATTCTTAATAAACTCATCCTACTACTACTCAACAAAGTTCTAACTACTTAAAGCAGAATATATGTGCTAGTGATGGCAGAATTTTAAATGGAATTCCATCCAGATATCTTTGGAAGGTGCACCAGAACTACCAAATATCTACTGCTCCAAACAGTAGTCCAAGAATTTTACCTTATTGTTTCCTACTAATTGTGAAGCTCAGAATGTCAAGCACAGATACAAAGATAAAGAATAAAGCACAGATACAAAGAAAGAATAAAGAAGGCTCCATTTCTACAGGGCATTTATGTTTGTAGGACTATACATGTTGGGAAATTCAGCCTTGTGTATTCCAAAAAATATTGACATGTAATTTGGAAACTCAGATGTAATTCTGCCTTCTTCAAGATCACATTCATTCAGCTGCAGGCATAAGTGTTACAGCAAGGAAATGGAAGACTAGAGTAAAAATAGTATAATTTCATTTCAGCAATTAGAAAAAATAGGCATTATATGGGCTAAGAAAGTTTTTCTCACAATGCAGTACCATAAATTATGTATATGAGAATTGGCATATAATATTTTTAAAAATGCAAATTTCTGAGCATCACCCCACAATTACCAAATCAGTGTCTATGAGATAGGGGGAAAACTCAGAAATACATGTATATATGTGTGTGTATGCACACATAATACATGTGTATATGTTAATAAAACCTTCTAAGTGATTTGCATCCATTGTAAAGTTTAAAAATTGCTGAGCTAAGAAAAAATGTGATGATTAAAAAATATAAACTATCATTTAATTCGTGCAATAATAATTCAAAAGGTCCTTTGAGGTTAGAAAATGGAGGGAGATGCTCAGGAAGAGAGTTGGAGATTTCAACTCTCAGTAAATGTTTTCTATTATATGTATGCCAACTTTTATGATGCAGATGAAGGCCATAAATTGCTAGTTAAATTTAGCATTCTAAGTGTTATGGAGACTTGCTTTGTATGAAATCCAAATAAGAGCTCTAGTGGTTTAGTCTATTTGAAGAGCTACATTTTAAAAATAAGGCATCATATTTATTTCTGTGATAGTATGTAATGTTTCCATAAAACAAAATTTTAGTAACTAGCCCTTAGAGATTATTTTTCTAACGCCTTTACAATAAGTATAAGACTTCTTACACATACAATATCAAAATATAGGAAAATTTTTAATATCTTCAAATAGCAGTCATCAAAACTTCATATAGCAGGTATCAAAAAGGAAGGAGAATTATTTTGTCCCTGACAATCTTAAGCATGTTAAAGTTTTGAAAGAAACTATTTCTGAAGGTTAAAACTTTACCTTGGGTGGTGCCTGTGGCTCAGTGAGTAGGACGCCAGCCCCATATACTGAGGATGGCGGGTTCAAACCCAGCCCCCTGAACTGCAACAAGAAAAATAGTCGGGCATTGTGATGGACACCTGTAGTCCCAGCTACTTGGGAGGCAATTCTCTTGCCTCAGCCTAGCAACTGGAGGTTGCTGTGAGCTGTGTGAAGCCACAGCACTCTACCAAGGGTGATAAAGTAAGACTCTGTCTCTACAAAAAAAAAACAAAACTTTACCTTATTGATACAATCAATAATATACAGCCCACCCTCACATTTACTACTATTAAAAGTCCTTTTAAGTAAACAATAGTTTAGCTAAAATGCACCTCCATTTTATTTGTTCATACATGAATCTTTTGCTGCTAGATTCTGACAATTCATTTGGTTATTTTTCCAAATCTCTCTCTTTCCCAATTTTCTCCACTCTCATTCGCTCTAATTAGTGATCAAAGAGTAGACTCCCTTCCTACAGCATCAAGTCCTTAACACCGCTGATACTTAAGACAACTCTGTACATTGTTAGACATCTGTCTGTATTTGGAAGATTCAGCTATCAGTTATGCAATGTCTTCACATTTTCTCCAACAGGCATACTCACTCTCTTTTTTTTCAATTCTAAGAAGTCCTTTGGAGAAGAAATTTTGAGAAAAAAAAAAAAAAAAAAAAAAAAAAGACTCACAGGTACACATATAGGGTAGGCATAAAGTTCAAATTTAAACTGCACACAAACTTTATGCCTACCCTATATAATAATCCCTTCTATACTATATTTTTATTTTATCCTCACAAAGAACTTCTCAATTATATCTGTGGTAATATTATACTGCATAATGTCAAAATGTTCTAACACATAATACAAAACTCTTACTGGCTCAGCCATAGGGAATATTATGCACTAGCCAGGGTAACAGGGATTTTTGAAGTTTTTATCAAATTGTATGATGCTCAGGGGAAAATAAATAAACAAAAAAATACTGTGAACATTGGAGACTTTCCTTGGTGGCGTACCTCTTGGGGGTGAAACACAATTACAAGAGGGACTGTACCTAACAAATGCAATCAGTGTAAGCGGGTTCTTTGTAACTTCAAGGAATCAACAACAGTTAAAAAAAGATAAAGAAAGAAAAAGAATGAGGAAAAGATCTTTAGTAGACTACTGCTAAAACTGGTTTCCTTCACACTTAAAAAATATTTCAGTGTTTAATTCCATCACTTTTGTTCTTACCTCCTTCTTTTTTGTCTCTTGAAAACCTTTCAATCACAATACAAAATAACAATTATTTGAATCAGAGGAAACGAGGATTTAATTGGATCATACAGAGCTTGAAAGGCCAACAATTACTATTGTACTATTTGGATGCTTTCCAGGATATGGGAAATAAAAGGAATGGCATCATTTTGAAATGATTAAAATAGAAAAGATCACCTAAAATTTCAAAAGCAGTTAAAAGATAAAAATGAAATAAAAGGCTTCCCAATATAATGATAACTCATTTTAGATTCTGCGTATACGTGAGAACATACACTATTTGTCTTTATGTGCCTGGCTTTTTTCACTTAGCCCAACATTCTGTAATTTCATCTATGTAGTTACAATTAACAGCATTTCCTTCTTTTGTAAGACTCAATAGTATTTCATTGTAAATATATGCCACATTTTATTTATTAATTCTTCTGTTGATGTATGGACATATAGGTTGATTCTGTATCTTGGCTGCTGTGGACAATATGCAGTAAACAAGGGCATGCACACATCTTTGGCAAACTGATTTCACATCTTTCAAGTATATATCCATAGGTGAAATTGATCATATGTTAATTACATTTTCAGTCTTGAGGAACCTTCCTCCAATTTTCCATAATGTATATACTAATTTATATTAGTAGGAACCAAGTGTTCCTTTCCTCCACATTGACACAGATACTTATCTTTCTTCTATTTGATAATAGCTATCCCAAAAGGTGAAAAATGATGTCTCATTGTTTTTAATTTGCATTTCCCTAACAATTAGCAATTTTGAGCACTTTTTCATGTGACAGTTGGCCATCTGTATGTCTTCCTTTGAGAAATTCAGGCCCTTTACCCATTTCTTTGAGTTTTCTACTGTCTTACTATTGAGTTGAGACCCTCATATATAGAAATTAACCACTTATTGAATGTATGGTTTGCAAATATCTTCTCCCAATCCATTGGTAGTCTCTTCTCATCACTGTTTCCTTTGCTGTACAGAAGCTTTATAATAATAGTTTGATGTAATCCCATTAGTCTATTTTTGTTTTTGTTGCCTGCACTTTTGGGGTTGAATCCAAACAAAATATTGCTCAGACCAGTGTTTAACCAAAGTTTTCTTTCAGTAGTTTTGCATGTTTTCATGTTACATTTAAGCCTTTAACTCATTTTGAGTTGATTTTCCTACATGGTGTAATGTAAGAGTTCAATTTTATTATTCTGCATGTAGATATTCACTTTTCCCAACACCATTTATTGAAGAGATTATACTATTCCCATTGTGTGTTACTGCCTGTGTTGAAAAACATTTGACTGCGTATGCTCATGATAGAGCTCATTACTGAGCTCTATTATGTTCCTCTGGTAGATGTGTTTGCTTATTTTTTTTTTTTTGCCAGTACCATGTTGTTTGCATTACTATAGTATGACATGAATTCAGGTAGTGTGTTATGTTTATTTTGTTCATTTGGTCTAAAGTTTTGTTAGATTCCAATATTTCCTTATTAATTTTCAGTCTAGATAATCTGCCCATTGTTGGATGTAGGCATTTTAGTCCCCTATTATTTTATTTATTTATTTATTTATTTATTTATTTATTTATTTATTTATTTAGACTGAGTCTCACTCTGTTGCCCTGGGTAAAGTGTCATGGCATCACCATAGCTCACAGCAACCTCAGATTTCTGGGGTCAAGTGATCCTCTGCTTCAGCCTCCCAAGTAGCTGGGACTATAGGCATCTACCACAATACCTGGCTAATTTTTCTATTTTTAGTAGAGACAGGGTCTCACTCTTGTGTGGGCTTGTCTTGAACCCCTGGCTCAAGTAATCCATCCCCCACTTGGCATCTCAGACTGCTAGGATTACATACAGGTGTGAGCCACTGCACCTGGCCCCACTATTACTATATTATAGTCTGTCCCTCCCTTCAGATCCTTTAATAATTGTTTTATATATTTAGGTTCTCTGTTGTTGGGTGCATACATATTTATAGCTTTTATTTCCTTTTGATTACTTGACCTTTTATCACTATATCATCACCTTGTCTCATTTTACAGTTTTGACATAAAGTCTAGTTCGATATAAATATAACTACCCTTGCTCTCCTTTGGTTTCTATTTTCATGGAGTACCTTTTCCACCCTGCATGTATCCCTAAAAGGGTTATGAGTCTGTTTTAGGCAGAATACTGTTGGGGCTTGTTTTCTTAATCTATTTAGTAATTCTATGCTTTTTTTTTATTGCATAATTTAACTTATTTACATTCCAGATAATTTTTGACAGGTCAGTACATACTACTCTCTTTTTCATTGTTTTTTGGTTGTTTTGTAGATAATTTTGTTTCGTTCTTACTCTCTTCTCCCAAGTGGTGTAGTCATACTGTTTCCCCAGCATTTCCCATACTGTGAAATCAGAATGATCTCAGGAAGTTTCTCACAATGCTAAAGACACTGGATGACTGCCTTTGATTCTTCTTTCCTTCTGTAGAAATATGGGCCAAGTGAAATCCTCGGCTGGCATTATGCCTGCGTAGGGGAGGAGGATGAGTGGTGCAGTTGAAAATAGACCATTATTCTTACTATTCTATTTCAGTTTTCATTTAGTTCTGTGAACCACACAGGTGTCTCACATTTTTTTTCTAAGCATTGGTATTTTCACAAAGATGTCCTAGTCTGTGAATAGTTTCTAGCAGAACTTTCTGTGGTGGAGAATGGAATCTGAGATTTCCTATCCATCTACCTTGCTCATGTCCCTCTTCTAATAACATTTTTTGAATTTTTTTTTTACCATATTTAGGCAGTGTCATGAAATACAAATGACACTTCAAGAATATTACAATGGATGTTACACCAAAATTATCTTTATTTACCACATTCAAAGGATACTTGAAAACATGTTAAATTACCTTTCATCACTGTCTAGTGTGCTCACAATTACTAGTGCTAAGCAAAGAAAAATTAAATGAATGATGTTAAAATGACATCTAATTAAACTAATAGGTTTCAGCTGTGTCCCTATTAGCATTGAGTCAAGAGAAAACAACGTACGTAAAATACTCTGAATAAAACTTTGTGAACATAAAAGACTTCCATTTACATGAACTACTTATATTAATTGCAGAATGTAAACTCTGTTTACTATTTGCATTAACTGCATATTTGCTCCTGGGAGTGATTGAAGGTGATAATGGATAATTCTAAGAGTGACTGAAGGTGATAAATTATAATTTTATGATAAGATAACTTACTAGAAAAAATGCTAAACTAAAAATGAGACTGCCACTCATTTTCTTTTCCTCCTGTAGAAATCATGGATCCAGGGTCTTCCATTAGTTAGCTGTGTGATTTATTTGGTCACCTACCCTTTAGGATTCTGTATTATGTACTCATCCATTGTTTACACATGCCTGTAATTTTTAATATAGAGATTATATATTTAAAATACATCCTATTTATTAAGATATAATTATTATTACACACACTACAAATGTTCATCAAAATACATTACTTCTTCTTCCGAGGAACAGAGTAAATTATATTTGTTGTTTCCTTATAAGTTGTGTGATGTCATGAGACTGAGTTTTAGATAATGGAATATGACCCGCTACGTTTTACACTAATAAAATCCTTTACTTTGGGGCTGGTTGGCAAGGAGTTGACCACAATGACCCAAGAAATCACATGTTGAAGACTGTATAAAGGAGGATCTCCTTATCAAACTGTTCTCCCATCTAAGATTATTACCTGACTGAGATATAATTTCTATTGTGTCAAGTCACTGAAATGTCCAGGATTTTTATTGTAATAAAAAGCACTACCTTAACCAGTACAATAATAAGAATGGACAGCATATTGTGTCACGGTAGGCTGAGGATGACATTCACTGGGTCAGACAGTGAAGAACGTTGAGCTATATAACTGCATTTCAGAAATGTGAGGAAGAACTCAGGGTATACTACAGATCAGGAATCATACAATCTTCCAGATAGTAGATAGCACACGCCTGTAGAAATAAACCAGGAGCTACATAAATCACTTGTGATATGCCAGTGCCTTTGTAGGCTACAGCTTAGGTAGTATAGATACTCAGCAAGGTCTGAGTACTACAGTCATGGTAAAGGTGGAACACCTATACTGTTTGAGCTAAGCTACATATCATACCTCTTGTATACATTGCCATTTTGTTATCTCTTGATATTTATTAACGTATTCATTCTGAATTACAATTTGATTCAGGTATTGTGAGATGTACCAAGGAAGAGACTTGTGGCCACCATGTTTTATTTTCATAAATTTCTTGTAATTCAATGATACCTCATATTTGTGTCTTAGAATAAAATATAAATTTATAGACATGGGAAGAAATTTATAGAACAACAAAGCAAGGAAACTGACTAAAGTGAAATATTTTATGAATAGATAATGGAGGAACTTAAAAACCCATGTTAGAATCATTGTAGATGTTGTCTTTCAAAAGCTTACTCTGCTGGGAGGCACCTGTGGCTCAAAGGAGTAGGGCACCGGCCCCATATACCATAGGTGACGGGTTCAAACCTGGCCCCGGCCAAAAACAGCAAAAAAAAAAAAAAAAAAAAGCTTACTCTGCTAACATGTATTCTCCCTCTTGAGTCAGGCAATGACTAGAAATAAGATAATAGTTGTATTAAATAAATATGCCAAATTTATCATCTGGAAGTACTGTTGCGATCAATGCACTGAAATAACCTTGCTAAATTTTTGTTTCCAAGTAAAGAGTTAACTAAGAATCACAACCAAGAAAGAAAGGGGAGTGATTATGTTCAGTACAGTTGTTCAACAAATATTACTTTGTATTAACCACTGGCCAAGCATTGTTCTGGACACTGGGATGAAACTATGTTCTCTGCTCTCATACATATTATATGCTACTAAGATATTGACAGTGGCAAATAAAATGTTAAATATTATGATGTTTTATGTTCTGGATGCCCTGAAAGTATATAAGAACATCCCCTAAATAAGACACACATTTTATAACCTAATTGTCATTTCTCAGGTACTTTGTCAGTTACGCACACCATTTTGTGCTTCACAAAATATAAGTCATTTAGTCTTTCTCAACAGGCCTATGAAGTGACTTTGATTGCCATACTTTATAGGAATGTAAAATAAAGATTAGAGAAACCATTTGGGGGTTTCTAAAGGCCTTGAAGTTAATGTGTAGCATACCTGAGATTCAAACCCAGAACTCTTAGATCCAAAGCCAAACCTAAAGACGTAAGGATGGCAAACCAGTAGAGGCACCCTCAGACATTACTTTGAGGATGTTGAAAGGTTCAGTAGGGAAGAGTGGCTGTGATTGACTATTAATGTCTGTTATTGGTATGAAACAGAACTAACAGCTGAAATACCATTGCCATCATTATACTAGTCTCATGCTCACAGGACACAAAGAGAATGTGGGGATAAAGAGGGTGAAAAGTAGAATATGTACAATGCCTAAAATGTGTGGGAATAAGAGAGCAAAGCTAAAATCTGATTTAATGCCCTGTTTGCTTAAAATTTTTTGTTTGTTTTAACACAAAGAGTCTTTGTTTATTAGTGATAGGGCTAACAACAAACCTCACCCAGAAGACAGATTCGCCTGCCACTAAAAGACTAATCTATTGATCTCATCTCAATGGAAGCTTTTGTTCCCTCACAAAACACAAAAGTGGGAAATAAAAATATGCTTTTTAAAAGAAAGGATAAAAAAAAATTTTTTTAAATCTTCAAATTTACAATTTAAATTCCTTTGCAATAAAAACTCCACAGAAATTTTTAAATTTACAATTTAATTTGAACCATTAGTTTCTTAGCTCACTGTAAATAGAATCAGTACATCCTGGATAAGAATGTATACTTCCCTAGCCAAGGGTAGGTATTGCAGGCAGAACAACAAGTGATGGAGTGAGTAGTCATCATGCCTCTGCAACATGAGGCTGTCATAAACAGATACATTATAATCACTTGCTTTAAAAAAATAGGAATTCATAAACCTTATCACATTTGTACTCAGGTCATCATTTTATTTATATATAGCACATGTGTAGGGACTACATAGGAGTATTTCTAAACTCCATAAAGATGACATTTTTCTCCCACTTGTAAGATTTCTTTTCTTTTCTTTTCTTTTTTTTTTTTTTTTTTTTTTTTTGAGACAGATCTTGCTCTGTAGCCTAAGGTTCGAGTTTAGTAGTGTCAACATAGATTAATGCAACATCAGAATTCTGGGCTCAAGAGATCCTCCTGCCTCATCCTCTCAAGTAGCTGGGACTACAGGTATATATCACCATGCTTGACTAATTTTTTTTCTTTTTATTTCTCTCTTTTTTTTAGAGACAGGGTCTCATTATATTTTCAGGCTGGTCTTAAACTTCTGGGCCACCTCGGCCTCCAAAAATGCTATGATTACAGGCATGAGCCCCTGCACCTAGCCCAACTTGTATATGTATCTTAGAAATATTTTAATTTTATTATAAACCAGTTTTAAATAAAATGAAACAAATACTAGTCAATCCTACCATGAATCAAGCACAGAGCTAGTTATTACAGCAAACATAGACTGAACAGAATTTTTGTTTTCAGTGCAAATAAAGTTCAGTCATCAGATATTCCTGAGGGTACTATAGATGGGATTATACATTTGAACAAATGTATAATATTAATCATGATATACTGTGCTGTTAGTGTACACAAGTATTTAATCACATTATGCAAGAAATAAACACAAAGCTGGGAGTTTGCTGTCAGCATAACAATAACTCTATCTAATCAAAGCCAAACATATGACTGATTCTATTTGTCTAGCTCTGTCAGACATGTAAGCTTCACTTCTCCAGGTGTGATGTGGTTGCTTGTAAACTATCAAGAAAGCCAATCAAGAAACCTGGTAGTATAACATGAAAATTTCTTATCCAACTGTGATTCTTTGAGGAGAAGTCACTAATATCTGATTTATTTTTGTATATGTGTTTATCTAGTGCAGGGCTCAGATACAGCAGTTCAATAAATATTTTTGGGTAATAAGCTATTACTTTTGTAACTACTTAAGAACTCTTATAAGAAGTTTCATAGTACATAATAGGAGTTTGTCTCCTACTTCTTTTAACCATTATCACTATTATAATTGCTAATCTGGTAAGGAGCAAATATTCCGTTTAAGTCCTCCAAAATGTATTCTTAAAACTTTGATACAATAAATTATAAGTGAAGAAGTCAGAATGTGCATTCTTAGAAAAAAATAGGAATAATTTTTATTGTAAATGTATCTTTGGCATTATAAACAACTTCAGGCAATCTTATAAAAGAATGTAAAAGTGTTTCAGAAAAAGATCTTTCAATAGAAAAATATTTTTAGCAAAGTATGAGAATCTGAAGCTTTACTCTTCTGCTAAGAGTAGAAGCTTTACTCTTCTTCTAATCCTCTAAAAAAGTATATGCATGTTTCTGTCTGTCCTTTTTTTTTTTTCCACATAAGCATTCAGGAGTCCCACATATTACATGCACTTCACCCCTTTCTCAAAATTCTTCTCCAATTTCCCCTTTTTCATGTGACTGTTATTTCATTTAGATGTTAGAAAGAAAACAATGATTTTGTTAACATTTGTTAATGTAAGCATGATTAGTAAGGTAATTTTCCAAGAAGTACTTGTTCTTTTTCAGGATAGTTGCCTAGACAAGCATGTTTATGTCTGAATTGTAAAGTTTTAGGTATCATGATGAGTAACATTGCTCATGGTCCTATGAACATGATGTATCTCCTCCTCCTGTAAGTTAATCTTATGTCTCAACAGACCTCTTATTATATGCTTTTATTTTCCATTAATTTTTTGAGGATATTAAAATGAATTAATGCATTGCATTAAAAATGGATATTAAGTCAATCCTAGTTTCTATAAATATAATTTCAATTTAAAATCTTTTAGTAATGAATTTTCTGGAAAACCCAGATATACAATGTACATATTTTTTAAATGCCTTTTTAAAAATATGAGCATACCAATTGTTCTCAGCAAATGAACTTAGTTCAGTTTATCACTACTAAAAACAAAATTACTTAGATATTAGAAAAAATTAAGGTTTAGAACTCTAGTCATAAAATTAGTCATGCATGCTTACTTTCTGAAAATACCTGTGCTAACTTGTGATGAAAGATGTACTTAAGCGATATTATGAAAGAAAGAGTGTAAACATTCCTTTCCAGAACATATGTCACTTTTGTTTCTCACCTTTTTTTTTTTTTTTTTTTTTTTTGAGATATATTCTCATTCTGTGGCCCTAGATAGAGGGCACTGATGTCATACCAACCTCAAACTTTTGGGCATGAGTAATCCTCTTGCTTTAGCTTCCCAAGTAGCAGGGCCTACAGGTACCTACCATGATGCCCAGCCAGTTTTTCTATTTTTAGTAGAGATGGGGTCTCTCTCTTACTCAGACTGGTCTCAACCTCCTGAGCTCAAGCAATGCACCTGCCTTGGCCTCCCAGAGTGCTAGAGTTACAGGAGTGAGCCACTGAACCCGGACTGTTTCTCACCACTTTTAAGCAATTATTCACCACAGATACTTTACTTTTTTCTTCCCTTAATTACACTTTCCTTCATCCTTTTCATATGTATAATTGTCCACTTTTGCCTGTGTATGAAGCTCATGTATTAATTAAGCTTGAGGAATATTCACAGGGAGGCACATGTTAATTTTCATGCCTCATGGGCATGTGTAGAGCAGTGCATTTCAAGTTATAAGTTATAGCTGGAACTATTCACAGGTTATCTAATCAATTCAGAGTGCATATCAGTGTTTCCTTAATCACGGAATGAATTAGAATTGAATAGGGCAAGTCACAGGCACACAGAAAGAGCATTTTACGCATAATTATTGTTCAGTACAACTTTCAACTCCATGTCTGCGTGTGTGTGTGTGTGTGTGTGTGTGTGTGTGTGTGTGTGTGTGTGTCTAGTATGTTGCCATGTGAAACATACCACTTTATCTGGATGACATTCAAAAAAGTTTCAAAAGCCACTTTAATATAGGAAATGGGATCCAATTACAGTCTTCATAATGGAGAAATCTAATCTATTATCACAGTGCAAAGCAGTACTTCCTTTTTACCTTCCAATATACAGACAATTAGCTTTCTCTTCCTGTCACTTAACATACAATAACATAAGGTTTTGGTAGTTTGTGTGACCAACTTGTTGATTCAGCTATTTTTATACTGATTTGTAACCGCGTGCTATTCTTTAAAAAGTTTAAACAAAAAGTATACCACACTGTTCATTGCATTTATGAGCTGATCATAAAAATAAGAATATTTTAATTATAGTAGAAGCTGCCTTCAATTTAATAGCTCACAAAATCAGCAACTTTATTTCCTTGCTACTTGGAATTTTTGGACAAGTAAGAGCAAAGATAGTCAAATATAATTTTCAAATGAAGTAGGTTTAATAATATACATGGATTATCTCAATCCACAGTAATTATTCATGAGTCTGACCTAAGGATTAAGGATTCTTACCATAAATTTTCTCTGAAGAAATTTAATTTACTAAAAATGCCATAATGCGTCTATATCAATCTGTAAGTGCAAATCAAGCACACAAAACAGATTTTCTTGGCAACTTCAAATAGCAAATCCTTTTCCCCACCCACCTGCTTCTCAATACAGCACTGAGCTTCCAGAGCTCCCTTGAGTTTTCCAATTAGGTATTAACTTTTGAAATTGGCCTAAAATTTCTTCTACGGTGTATCTTATATAATTTTTTGTTTCTTTTTTGATACTCATACGTTATTTCACTTGCATTATGTTCCTTTTTCTTTCTCCTTTCTGAGAAGATCTGAGTATCATTAAAGCCTCCATTTCTTTTTCTGTCTCAAGAAGAGGTATTTCTATGTCATAGAATTCTCTGATATCTGCATTACCTGCTCAGTCTTTAAATTCCTACCTTCTGTTAACATCTTCTATTGTAGCTCTTACTTGATTATATCTGCAAAGGTGCTATGTCCAAGTAAGTTCACATTTAAAGGTATCATGGATTTAGACTAGAACGTATCTTGTATGTGCAAATGTATGTGTGAATATACCAATAATAATTGATTTTTAAAGTAAAATAATGAACTCAAAATGTATATTTCTGATTATCATCATCAGTATTAGATAACCTAGGACATGTTTGTGGAAAGAATATATGTTCTGTTGGTTTTTGTGTGGGTGTGATTTAAGAAGTTTATGGTCATATTTTTTTATCAATAAAGGCTACAAATATCCAGAAATATAACTCACCTCATCATCAAACATCTTGCTAAATAGGGATGGCTATTTTATTATTTATTTTTTATTTCAAATTAACATGAGGGTACAAATCATTAGGTTACATTGTTTTAACTTCCAGGGTAAAGTTCCATTTGTAAAAGAGCCCCTCACCCATGGGGTGTGTCATATATCCTCACAATGTACACATCCTCCTTCTGCTAATCATCATCTCTCCTCCCCCCCCAACCTACCACCTCCTTCTGCCCCTGTACTGGACTATATTTGTGTTTTATTGTTCTTATGAGCATGTAATTGTTTATACATTGATTTCATATTAGTATGGAGTACACTGGATATTTTTCCACTCTTGAGATAGAATGGAAAATTCCATTCTTTTACTTAGAAGAATGTGTTTCAACTCCATCCAGGTAAATATAAAAGATATAAAGTCTCCATCTTTTGTAATGACTGAATAGAATGCCATAGTATACATATACCACAGTTTGTTGATCTATTCCTGGGTTGATGGGCATTTAAGTTACTTCCACAACTTGACAATTATGAATTGAGCCACAATAAACATTCTGGTGCAAATGCCTTTGTGGTAAAATGATTTTTGTTCTTGTGGGTAGATACCTAGTAATGTTATTACAAGATCAAATGGAAATCCACTTTTAGATCTTTCAGGATTCTCCATACTTCTCTCCAAAAAGGCTGTATTAGTTTGCATTCCACCAGTAGTATAAAAGTATTCCCTTCTCTCCATATACACGCCAGCATCCAGTGTTTTGTGACTTTTCAAAATGGCTCCTGAGTGATTACAATGACATTTAAACGTATCTTGAATAGCAACATTTTACATAGACTAGAAACAGAACAAATGTCTCAATGGAGTATAGTTATTTTGGCATATGAAACTCACATCTGAGAAAATAACATAACCTTATTGCGGATAAATGTGATTATCAGAAGAATACTCTGTCTCATTAGTAACACACCTGATGTGGCTGTTTTGACATAGTGAAGGTATCCTGTACCACTCCACAAAGTACCCAAAACTTTGGAGATATGGCTCATAGCACTTTGTTGGAAATTAATATTTGGTAAACAATTTGCTCTCAGATCCTTTGTCAATAATTTTCCAGCCACAGTAGGAGTCTATTTCCGAGAATTAAATGTACCTATGCTCTGCCATTATAAATGCCATCATGCCACTCTCTCATTTTCTTTTTTTCTTTCTTTCTTTCTTTCTTTTTTTGCAGTTTTGGCTGGGGCCAGGTTTGAACCCACCACCTCCAGTATATGAGGCCGGCACCCTACTCCTTGAGCCACAGGCACCACCCCCACTCTTATTTTCTATGCAGTTGGCCTGACTCTGTTCTTATTGTTCTTATGAGCATGTTCAGGTAGATGGTCTTAAGCTGGCTCTTCTGGTTTCAGATTTTTATTTCTCCGCCATCTGGTAATTAATGTGTAATGTTCTTTAGCTCTTTGTTTGCCATGGATGTCCTTGTGGGTTTAATTATAATCCCTAAAAAGATGTTCAAGTCCAAATCCCTGGTACCTTTATAGGTGACCTTATTTGGAAATAAGATCTTAGTGGATATAATGAAATGAGGTCATACTGAAGTAGGGTTGGCCCTGAATCCAATTATGACTGGTGTCCTTATGAGAAGAAGAGTCACAGACACACCATGTGACAATGGAGACATGTGGGGAGCAGGCTGTGGGCAGCAGGATCCCCACAGCCTGGGAAATGCTCAGGGAGCAACCCCCAACCACTTCTCCTCCCTTAACAACATTTTCACTTGTCAGAAGTCACATAGCCCATGCATACTTTGTTATTGACAAGCACAGTTTTTCCTCTTAAAGGTTTATTTCTACCCCATGTGTTAAGATTTATGCAATCTTGTTGAGGTACTGTATAAAGCTATATAAAGCAGTTTCCACAGTTCAGTGGCTGGCTGCAGTCATCAGCTGCGTCAGCCCTCCCAACACTAGCCTAGCTCTCATTTCCCTTCTGTCCTCACCTCTCCCCATCTTTTTTTTTCCCTACACCTCTCCCCATCTTTTTCCCTCCCCACACACACCTTTCCCCATCTTTCTGGCTTCATTTCTCAATTTCCCACCATCTCCAGTCAGGTCAACTCTCTCTCCTCGTGCTGGGTCATGAAAGGTCTCTCTCTAGCACTGGTACGCAACAGAGACAAAGATGGGAGGATTCATCTCCAAGACCAGGAATACCAACACCTGAAGTTAATAGGAACAGAACAGATTCACCAGCAGAGCCTTCAGGGAGTATAGGCCCGATGGCACCTTAATTTCAGACATACAGCTTAAGAACTGTGAGAGAATATACTTCTATTATTTTAAGCCACTTAAGGCTGTAGCACTTTGTCACAGTAACCCTAGGAAACTAATATGGATATGGTTTTATATAATACAAAAGTTTACTATAGAGTTTTACATGCTATCTTAATAATCTGTATGGTTCTATAGTACATACAAGAAGGTTAGGATTAAGTAACTGCAATTATTTCCACCACATTTACAGTTGCATTGACAAGAAAGAGACAATGAGCCAGAAACATCACGAGAGAAGTGAATGGAGAAGCGTAAGACCCCCCCCACACACACATACACACAGAATGAAGAAAGAATACAGTAATAAAATAAAGAAATTAGCTTTCCTTACGTTTCCTCCCTTCTGGAGATGACAATTAGGAAGATGACTATATTTTGCTTTTTCTAAGATTTAGAAACTTAAATAATGTATAGCTCTGGGACACATTATGGTCTTAATCAGCATCTACTCCATGGTCAGGAAGAAGTTATGAGCAATATAAACTCCATAGCATCTTTAGGCCTTTGTCTTCATATCCTTTCTATTCTCAAACTCAATGAGTTTCTCCATTGTGTAGGTCAATTTCACAGCATATGATAAAGGACAACTTACCTGAGGCAAAGAATCAGTATAACTATGTTTTATTTTATAGTATTCTTTAATATTTGCCTAGAAGGGTCCCTCTTGAAATAATCTCCCTGATTAATTTGAGTATTTATTTTATAATCTATAAAATCTTGACTTGCTCCTTTCAAATCTAAAATGACACTCACTTCCTTTCCTTATCCATGTCCAATTCCATCTACCTCATTTGATAAGCTAAGAAAAGCCCATTTGACTTATTTTCCCCAACATACTGACAAAGATTTACATAAATAAAATATACAAAAAATATACATTGTTCCATGAATATATTTTAAGTCTATTTTCTTTTATTTATATTTTAGCTTATTAAAATTTATTTATTAAAAATCAAAGATTTTAATACTTCAGATAAAGAAAACAAAGATAAATCATGATAAAATAAACATGATATTTTAATGCTATATCTATATATATGTCTATGTATATTAAATATATGTATTAAATATATTTTGGTATATAAAGAGTACCAAAAAATTTATACACACTTTTAAAAAAGAAAAAAACTCTAAAAATTATAATAATATATACCAATAATAATAAATGAATACAAGTCAAATTGAACAGCTTTTGTAATTGCAAAAGTCAAACGACACTTGAGTATTCAAATTTAATACAGTTTTATTTTTCTTAAAATGTGTATGTGTTTTGGCACCCTCTGTGTATAGAAATGGTATTCTATCAGAACTGAATAGAAAAACAAGAGATGAAACCAGTCTCTTATAGTCATCTGATCTTTGATAAATTCAACAAAAGTACACACTGAGGAAAATAATCTCTATTCAATAAATGGTGCTGGGAGAATTAAATAACCACATGTAAAAGACTGAAACTTAACCCGCACCCTTTACCACTTACAAAAATTGATTCAAGATGGATAAAAGATTTAAATCTAAGGCATGAAATGATTAAAACCCTAGAAGAAAGTGTGGGAAAAACTCTTGAAGATGTTGGGCTGGGGAAATATTTTATGAAGAAGACTTCCATGGCAATTGAATCAAAAATTAACAAATGGGACTTAATTAAACTGAAAAGTTTCTGCACAACTAAGGACATAAAAATCAAAGCAAACAAACGTCCTTCAGAATGGGAAAAAATATTTATGTGTTATGAATCTGGTAAAGGCATGATAACTAGGATCTATGGATAACTCAAATTAATCAACAAAAAAAGAGCAAACAGTCATTGGGCAAGAGACATAAACAGAACCTTCTCTCAAAAGGACAAATGGCTAGCAAACATGTGAAAAAATGCTCATCATCTATAATCATCAAAGTATTGCAAATCAAAACTACCCTGAGATAGTACCTACCCCCAGTAAGACTAGTCCATGTAACAAAATCCAAAGTTGCAGATGCTGGTGCAGATGTGGAGAGGGGAATACTTTGACACTGTTGGTGGGACTACAAACTAATACAGCCTCTTTGGAATGAAATATAGAGAATCCTCAAGGAACTTAAATTAGATCTCCCATTTGACCCCATAATCCCACTACTAGGCAGCTGTCCAGAAGAGAAAATTTCTTTTATCATAAAGACACATGCACTACATTGTTTGTCACAGCTCAATTTATAATTTCCAAAATGTGGAAACAACCTAAATGCTCATCAACTCAGGAATGGATTAACAAACTGTGGTATATACGTACATATATGTATACTGCGGAATACTATTCAGCCATAAAAAAGATGGGGACTTCACATTTTTAGTATTAACCTGGATATAGCTGAAACATATTCTTCTCAGTAAAGTATCAAAAGAATGGAAAGGCAAATATCCAATGTACTCAACACTAATATGAAATCAGTACATGATCTAATTCACACCCACATAGGAGAAAAACTCATTTCAATTCACCTTGGGGGAGGGGGAGTCATAACAGGAGGGGGTGGAGGTTTGAGGTGCTCCCACCGAATGTGTACAATGTAGGGGTACATGGCACACCATTTGTGTGCAGTACATAGCTACAAGAGGGACTCTACCTCACAAATTCAAATATTATGACTTGGTTGTTTGTACCCTCACATTAACCTGAAATAAAAAAAAAAAAAATTGATACTTCAATTACTAATTCATATTTCAAACTTCCCTAATTCTCCATGAACGCTATTATCATGAAATTTTTGGTAAATCAATGTTTAGTATATCAAGAAATGTTACAAATATAAAGATGCACATTATCATCTATTATATGGCTAAACACCAGGCTGTGACTATTCACCTATACATGCATACAATGTAATTGTATTTACATTACGAGACAGGCATATGTTTCTACAGCTATGCAGACACAGAATGCAAATACTTTCTTAGAGTATAAAAGTAGTGAGAGGAAAAGTAGAAACCTGAATTTAAGAGCAAACAGTCTTAACAGCAAGTCAAGATTATTTCTCCTCTTCCATCATACCATTAGATGCACAGCAAACATTGACACTTATATGTACACATTCACGCACATACTATAGATGTGGAAAGCAATACAGTATATTTTCGTTTAATTCAAATCACAAATCCAAGTATTATATCCTTGTATAACCTGTGTATCCTTGGACAGGTTAATTAACCTTTATGTGATTCACTTTTTTCATCTATAAAATGAGGTTATTAATAGTACAGTCTTTGTAGGACCCTTGTAAATATTAAGTGAATTAATATATCTATTGAGTTCACAAAGTACCTGCCACATAGTAAATGTAAATGTTGTTATCATATTATCCATAGATCTGTGATAAGTTCTATTAGTTTATTCATACAAACATATATATATGTGTTTGAGCATGTTGCAGAGTATTTCATATGAAATACAGAAAGTCCAAATTTATTATCTATATGAAATACATTGGTTGCACGAGATTTCATGAACCCAAGCACTAAATGTGAGTACAGCAAAAACAATTTGCTTAACAGCATTTCTTCAAGTAGAAATGTTACAAAGTTTATATGCAGAATTAAAAATAAAACTGGGGTACCTTCAATATGTCATCCACTGTAGAACAGTCATTTAAATCCACACATGCATACACACACACACACACACACACACACACACACACATTCACACACAACCTATAGGGAAAATAAAGAAGCTATATACATTTATAGAAAATATCCAGTCATTTCTGGCACCCACAAGAGATTTCTTTTGAAACCCCTGTGGATATCAAATGCATAAGTCTTCTTTACAAAATGACATAGTATTTGCATATAACCTTCATAAGCTATCCTGTATACTCTGATTCATCTGTAGATGATGTTTAATACCTAATACAGTGTAAACGGTATGTGAATAAAGTTGACTCTCCATATACATAGGGGATTGGTCCAGGGCTCCAACGTATTTCAAAATCAGAACATACTCCAGTTCCACATTTGGCCCTATAGAACCTGAATATATAAAAATTAGACCCACCATATGGGTGGGCTTTACATCCCATGAGTACTATATTTTTGATCTACATTTGGTTGAAAAAAATCTGTATAAAGTGTATCCATAGGATTCAAACTCATACTGTTCAAACATCAACTGTAGTTGTTATTCCATATTGTTTGTTTGATTTTTTATGTTGTACTATATTTATTGTTATTTTCATCAAATATTTTTGATCTATGCTTTGGTTGACTCCGCTGATGTGGAACCTACACATAGGAGGAACTGACCATAATTCTAGGAGATTTGAATTTGTTCCAATCTCTATATCTCTGTGTTTCACCTCAGACTACTAATTAACAAAAGTTATTATATTTGAAAGGGACTAATATTTTATATATATGATTCATATTTTTAATGCCTTATGGGCTAAATTTATGGGCTAAAGTTGAGGAAAATGTAGTTAATATCAAGCTGTAATGAACATAAGAATCATCTGTTAAGCTTACTCAAAAAAGATCCTATGTGTATATGATCAGACTTAAGCAGTCTAGGAAGAAATCAGTATTTTAAATAAGAATGCTGAGAATTTATACTTCAAGTGATCCTTAGACAACACCTTTAGAAACACTAATTTTTCTGTTTTCCATTTCTAAGTATTTTATAATTTCAAAAGCAGAATAAATACTGATGATGATGCCTTGTGCTTTCCAATTCTTCCCTCTCACATATTCAAATTTTTATTATAGTCTCACATCAATCCTAAGCCTTTATAACATCATAACACTATCTCTATTAAATCTTAAAGGTCAGATTCATCTATCTATCTATCTATCCATCCATCCATCTATCTAAAATGCTTGCCCTCTACTACGTGTTAGCCTCTATATTAGGAGATGCAACAGATACTAAAACAGAGTATGTTCTCTAGTTTCATAGAGTTTCAGTCCATGGGACAGCAACCTTAAGTTATATAATTAAGGTTGGAAAGTGCATGGAACCCTGGAAATGCAATACAGCAAAGGAAGAAAGCTCTTACCTGAAACTCGGTCTATCTAAAAAATGTAAAATGTATTTTATTTTTTAAATAATGATTAGGTGACTACAAATACTGCTGCAGGAGTTAAAAACAAAAAAATTAAAAGTGTGTTTACCTAATCAAAGGGGGTCATCTAGTAATCTGACCAGTAGTATTGAGAGAGGATACCCGAGAAGGGTAAAGGCTAGGAGAACAGATCTTCTCAAGGAGACCACAAGGATACACCTGCAGGGTCCTCTCCATGATGACTCAGCTCTTGGAAATTTGTAACCTTAACTTCCTGGAACTTAGAAATATCCATTTCTGGAAAATCCTGTAGTTCTGGAATAGCATCTCCTGCTTGATTCAAACTGGCTAATGAGAAGGGTACCTATGAGTTGGAACTTTTTGACTATAGATAAAAAGAGAAAGACCAAGCCACTGGGAGCATGGCCATTTGAAATTCTTCTATGCTGTAAGCTCCCTACTGGTGAATAAAGCCCTTCCTCTTATAATCATGGTGTTTGGGTGCTCTTTCTCTCCATTGGGCCTCATCTTCCTGCAACAGTATATACTGTAGAGAGTAAGCCTTGAGGCAACGGGGGTCCCCACACCCTGGGGATAATTCAGGAAATGAACCCCCAACTGCGTATCTTCCTTTCTCAAAACAACCATATTCCTTTCTTCATGCTCCCCCTGCCAGAAGTCATATTTCTTTCTTTGTGTAGTTAATTTTTAGTAACTATGCAGAGATCCTTCTGACCTTTCTCTTTTTACTTCTTATCTTATGTTAATGAAGTTGAGTAGAAACCATTGACAGGATGATTTATCTTTATTAAAGTCACTTACATTTTCCAATCCTTCTGTAAGACCAAAGGTATGTCTTTTGTCTCTGCTACTTCCTGTATTGTCTATGCTACTTCCCTGTAGATAACCCTGTCAAGATACTATAAAATAATGCTGATTTTGTGCTTTGGTGCTGGCTGCAACCATCAGCTCAGTCAGACCTCCCGATCCCATCTTTCATCTCTGTGTCGTCTATTGTGCTATATTTTCCTCAATCCCTGCCACTTCCACTCTGGTTCATTTCCCTTCCCTTGCTGGTGCATGATAATATACCGAGCAACCAATTTATACCAATTCATATTAATGCGCACCATTACAACTTTCTAATATCTGACTTTGATTGTGATTAACAACTTCATTACATAGTCTATTGCCTTTACATTTTATTTCATATTCATATAAATCTTCCCCAAATCTTTCATTTTGGAAAATGAATAAAATTGTATAAATAATTTATATGGGAGAAATATATGGCTAATAAATAAAATATGCTACTTTTTAGAAATATTAGTGTTGGTTTGAGAGAAATGTATTACCTCTGATATGTCAACAATATTATTCTAATAAAATATCAAATAGTAATAATAATAATAGTAATAGAAATATAAAATGACACTACTAATTAAGTAATCAACAAATATAATGTAAAATGATGCATCTATCAAAATGCTAAAGGCATTCTTCACAGAAATTGAAAAAAAAAATCTTAATATTTGTGTAGAACTATAAAAGATCCAAAATAGTTGAAACAATCCTAAGCAATGGGAATAAGCTTAAATATCACATCATCAGACTTCACACTATACTACAAAGCTGCAGTAACCAAAATGGCATAACATAACACTGGCAAAAGGAGACACAAAGACCAACAGAATAGGGAATCCAGAAATTATATCTAAAGTCAACTGATTTTTGTCAAAGGCACCAAGAACTCTACTAGGGAAAGGGCAGTCTCTTCAGTAAATAGCACTGGGAAAACTGGATATCCATATACTGAAGAAAAAAGTAGACCACTTACCCTATACAAAAAATCAACTTAAAGTGAATCAAAGACCTAATTGTATAATCTGAATCTATAAAAACTACAAGAAAAAAACGGGGAGAACATTTCAGAATATTGGTCTGTGAAAAGATTTTCTCAAAAACAAGCAAACAACAACAACAACAACAAAAACAAATGGGATTATATCAAACTACAAAGCTTCTGAACAACAAAGAAAACAATCAACAAAAAGAAAAGAGTGGAAGAAAATATATGCAAACTATTCATGCAACAGGAAGTTCATATCCAGAACATATAAAGAACTCAAACATCTCAACAGCCAAGAAACAAACAATCCAATTAAAGGCAGGAAAATGATCTGAACATGCATATCTCAAAAGATAACACACAAATGGTCAAGAAATATGTGAAAAGAATGTTCAACATCAATAATCACCAGGAAAATGAAACTCAAACCACAACCAAGTATCATCTTACCCCCGTTAGAGTTAGCACTGCCATTATCAAAAAGACAAAAAATAACAATTGCTTGTGAGGATGAAGAGAAAAGGAAACCCTTATAAACTATTGGTGGGAACTTTAACTCATACTAGTATAGTATAGCCACTATGGAGAATGGTACAGAGTTTCTTCTGAAAACTACAAATAGAACTACCATATGATCCAGCAATCTCACTACTGGGCATTTATCCAAAGGAAAGGAGACCAGTATATTGAAGAGACATCAATACCTCAGTGTTTATTGCAATTGCAGCACTATAATAGCTAACATATAAAATCAACCTAGGTATCTAACAACAAATGAATGGGAAAATTTTTGGTATGTGTGTGTATATGTATATGCACATATATATATAATTTAAAATAGTTATCTGTTTTAAAAATGCACAGGAACTTTATGGTCACTCTGTATGTATATAGTATTTGTGTGTGTGTGTGTATACACACACAAAACAAAATATTCAGGCATACAAAACGATGAAATCTTGTCATTTGCATCAACATGAATTGAACTGGAAGAGATTATGTCTAGTAAAAATAAACCAGGAAGAGAAAGTTAAACACCACAAATCCTTCTCATACAGGGAAGCTAAAAATAAAGTTGATCTTAAGAAGTAAAAAGTAGTACAGAGGATACTGAAGTCTGTGAAGGGTGGGGAGAAGGAGGAAATAGAGATTTATTAAAAGATACAAAATTACAGCTGGAAGGAAAAAATGTTCTGGAGCACTATAGGATGACTACAGTTAATAATAAAATGTTATGTATTTTCAGACAGCTAGAAGGAAGATATTGAATGTTCTCGGCACAAATAAATGATAAATGTTTGAGATGATGAGTATGCCAATTACCCAGATCTGATCACTATGCATGATATGCAAGCAAACATTACTTGCACACCATGAGTATGTCTAATTATTACATGTCAGTTTAAAAAGATTATTTTTATTTATGGAACTCATATTATATGACAATCTATGTGCTATACCATTTAGTCATTCTAACAACTATATGAGATTCTTATTCTTTTCATTTTACAGATGAGAAAAACAAGACAGAAACTTACAATGAGTAAATTATGCACGTTCTCACAGAGACTGTGATAGGAAAATACATAATTAGACATTAAAGGAACACATTATTCTTTTAGAATAAAGTGAATTTTTCACAGTAAAAATGGCATGATCTACATATTCAAAAAAGTCAAATGAAAATGCCTTATCAAGACATAAGTGATACAATGGAAAGGGAAGAAAAGTCTGTGATTTCTGAGCCCAAATTCTATCACTTAGTAATTGTGTGGCAATGAGCAAGTTATTTGATTTATCTAAATTTCAATACCTTAATCTGTAGAATGGAAACATCTATTCTCATAGTGCTCACAATGTTTTCAAAAGTCAACTAAAACACTGGCTTCTTAATATAGAATATGCTGCAGTTCTGCAGTATAACAACTGTGCTTTTCATCTGTATACATTTTATTTGCATTATGTACTTATACAAAAATAGTTATTAGAAGCAAAATTAAATGCTTCCCAAACATTGAGTGCAAAACAAATAGCACTTTATGTTGAGGAGATCTGAATGGAGGTACCATTTATAATTGGGTAGATTTCATCTTTAGTAGTCCCAATCCTATTTCACCCTCCTACTTTACTATTGCACTTACTAGCACACATCCACCACTATTTCTAGGTTCTAAAATTAGCATCCTTACCCTCTCCCTCTTAAAATTATAAATAAACTTAAGGCCAGGTAGTACAGCTTACATCTATAATCCTAGCACCTTGAAAGGCCAAGGATGGAGAATTGCTTAAGGCTGGGAGTTTGAGACCAGTCTGGAAAACATAGCAACACTCTATCTCTATACCTATAAAAAAATCTCTGGGCATGGTGATGTGTGCCTGTAATCCTAGCTACTGGTAAGCTGAGGTAGGAGAATCACTTGGGCCTAGGAGTTCAAGGCTGTGGTGAGCTATGATCTTAAAACTGCATTTCAACCTGGGTGAAAGAGTAAGACCCTGTCAAATAAATAAATAAATAAATAAATAAATAAATAAATAAATAAATAAATAAAATGTAGCCATGATCCCTTTGCTACTAATCACCAACCATCCCTTACATTATCATCTATTAACTATACTGACAGCCTATGTGTCTTTTGTTTGTGAGCCAAGTAGCCTGACTTTTTTCAACATTTTATAATTAATTAGCAATTTTTTTTTATTAAGGAAGAAACATTATATCTTATGAGTAATTATTTATATAATGGCATTAGTTATCATCTATTCATTAGCTAAGAAATAGAAATTACTTTTTAATGCACTCAACAGCACAAATGCCAATGGCACAATTTGTAAACAATGCTGAAAATCCATGGGAAAAAGAAACAAAAATAAATAATGGTAGTAATGACGATATTAATTCACATTTATGAGTGTTAAGTGCCAGACACTGGGATAAATACTTTGGCTCCATCATTTAATTTAAGGACAAAAACAACCTTAAGAAATCTTATTGTATCATGAGAATAGGTGGAATAACCAGATTTTCATCATAGGCAGACCAACTCTAGAATTTGTATATTAAACTTTACAGCATACTGTTCCCAGTTGATCCTAGCATTCTTTTCCATGTATCAGAGGATATTATCCTTCTAACAGTGGTAATTAACAGAAGGGTTAGTATCATTAAATATGTTTTGCATTGTGATTTCTATTTCTATTAACAAAATTGGGACCTTTCCAAATTATAGAAAATGGAAATTTTCAATATTAGCTTTAACCATCTTTATGGAAATTCAATTTTTTATTTATTTATTTATTTTATTTATTTATTTATTTTTTTATTATAGATAAAAATATGCACCATAGATGTGGCCCAACCCATCACCCTTCCTCCACCCAAACCTCCCCCCTCCCTTCCCCTTCCTTGGTCCTTTCCCCAAAGTCTTGTGGTATAGTTGGGTTATAGCCTTCATGTGAAAGCTATAGTTTAGCTTCATAGTAGGGCTGAGTACATTGGGTACTTTTTCTTCCATTCCTGGGATACTTTGCTAAGGAGAATATGTTCCAGCTCCATCCATGTAAATATGAAAGAGGTAAAGTCTCCATCTTTCTTTAAGGCTGCATAATATTCCATGGTGTACATATACCACAATTTGCTAGTCCATTCGTGGGTCAATGGGCACTTGGGCTTCTTCCATGACTTAGCAATTATGAATTGGGCTGCAATAAACAATCTGGTACAGATGTCTTTGTTATATTGTGAATTTTGGTCTTCTGGGTATAAACCTAGTAGAGGAATTATAGGATCAAATGGCAGGTCTATTTTTAGATCTCTAAGTATTCTCCAAACATCCTTCCAGAAGGGACGTATTAG